>NIJG01000049.1:234034-419710 GCA_002201625.1 Euglossa dilemma | reverse complement strand
TAGCAGGAGCCGATATATTGGCTCCCGGCACTAAAAGAGTTAATGTTCCTGCTTTCGGCAGGGTGCTCCGTTCTACACGAGGGAATCCGTGGCGAAAGGGTTAATAAGCGACGGGACCCCGTTGCAGCAAGGACCGAACCGGTCCCCTCCGCCACTCGCGAGATTTTCGTCCACCGAGTAACAGGTAGAATCGATCAAACGCGCAGGGAATTGGATTACCGCGTCTACCAGCGGCACGAACAGGTGGCGAGAAGCGGTGGTTCCGGAGGTGAATCTATCGGCGATGGCAGAGGATGGCAAAGGTCGCGACACGCGCGGGGATATCCCGAGTGGCATGCGTTGCCATAGCAGATCGATCTAACGGGCTATTACGAGTTTCGTGCAAAGCCGTCGGCCGCGTGGCCCGGCGTCGCGTCGCGTCGCGTCGCCTCGCCGCGTGTAAGCCACACCCTGGTACAGTTATACCGCATCGGCGAAGAATAAGAATAAGCTCGGCCGCGTCCGAGACACAGCCACGGTCTCCGCCGAGGTGTGCAACGGTTAAACGAACCCCAGACGCGGAAATTTACGCGTGCCGCGACGATAAGCACCGGTTCCCCGACTTATCGCCCCGAGTATCGCTCGATTTATCCGACTTGGATCCAACTAGAACGCGAACGGACTCGTGCACTCGCCGACTCGAATCGAGATCCAGCCGGTAGTTCCATCCCGTCCATGAAATATTTTTTCGTTGCGCAATTAACGCCGGTGAGTCGATACTCTCTCGATGAACTTTCCGCCACGCGTTTCCGCGCGAGTTTGCATGCACGGCGCAGCCGTGAGAACCGATGTAATCGGTAACGATAGACGTAATCGCCGGCCTGCACGATGGAAAACGAAATTTATCCGACGATTTACCGCTTCTACGAGATACGCGGGAATCAACAGAGAGGAAATAATCCGTAATCGCGGCAGACCGATAATAATTACCGCGTTGGCCGCGGTAATGGCTCTAATTTACGCTAAGCAGCCCTACACGCGAGCGGTAATCTCGTGGACCGCGAGGAAACCGCTTGAAAGCCGCGTGAAAACCGCGTGAACCGGGGACGACCGGTAGGTAGCTGCCGCTCGACCCACCGGTTTCTTCCACAGCCTTTCTCGAATTCTTCTCGGCTAAACGAATTCCCTCAAGGTCCGCGCCTAACGAGTGTCGCAATTATGACCTGTAATTGCGCATTGTTTACGACGAGCTCGAAGTAACCGTTTGGTCGCGAATGCGTGCCTGTAAGTCGGGTTAGAAGGTTAACGCTAACGAGCCTAGAGTGCAAGCCGCGCGTCATACTCCGCGTCGTATTCCGTATCATAGTCCGCGAGCTCTGGCAACGGGTTCGGAACCGTCCAATGTCCCGGTTCCACTCTCTCTCGGTCCTTGGATTCGCCTGCTCCGACACACGGATACGCGCGAGAGAGGAAAGTGCACGGGTCGCGGTGGTTAGCTCGTGGCACTGCGACTGAAAGCTCCGATTGCGTGTGCGTCGGGCAAATGGTGGCGTTGCACGAGATAAACGGCTAGAAAGAAGGCAGCTGGTTACCGTGGCGGTACGTTCTCGTCGCCGGGGAAAAGGACTATCGCGGAAAGTGTGCCACGCGCGCTGCCTTTCCGACCATTTTCGACCGGCAGGTTCCAGCGGAATCCTAGCCGTGGGAGCTGCCATTCTACGAAAATCCGACCGCGCTCCTCACAAGCGAGATCCCGTGGAAACTAGCTCGAACCTGCATCGATCCTCTTACGAATTATCAACGCGTTCCCGTTCGATGACGCACTGGATGCGTCACTCGGTTTTTCGCTTTTGCCAACGCGTCATTTCGACCCCTCAGACTTTTCCATACCCGTCTCGATTTCTCTTTCTAAACGACCCGGAGACCAGATGGGAAAGAAGACGCGCGAAATCTCGCGGTACCTGTGCCAAACGCGATTACCGACGCGTTTAACTCGAACGCGACGAATTCGCGATTCGACGATGACACAGACGAAAGTCGACGGACTGTCTCGTCTCTTAGACGAGAATTCGGACAACCTGGGACGTTTCGATCGACGGACGCGATTAAAGCGAGGACTGGAAAACGACGAGGACAGTGGTCGAAGAGCGAAGCGTTTACGAGCGTGAAAAGAGAGCCGGCGTGGAGGAATTAACGCGGACACCGATGTGCAACGAGGCAACGCGACTCGTGCTTGTTGCGCCTCGATTTGAATACGGTTTGGGTAAAATCGCTGCGGGAGAGGCAGGTGAATGGTACTCTCGCGAGATGGAAGTAACGATTAAAAGCCGGTGGCGAATCGGCCGGCGAGCTGCAGCGAGGGATCGGGATTTTTCAACGCGTATGAATAGACGCGGAACCGCGGAACGGACGCGAATCATCGAGGCCTGCCATCCACCGAGCGGTTTCAATGCACTTCGGCGCGAGATCGAGGCTCGATATCCGTTCGGAACAAACTTCCGTGCGGTTCCTCGTCGGAGATAGGCGACCGGTCAGCGTTCGAAACGTTAGTTACGAGGCTAACGCAAACTCCGAACGGCGTCGATATCCGGAGCACGCGAGCACCGAGATCGTCGATGATAAGGACGCTCGAGTCGTCGCGGAAGAGACCGTGGATACAGGATGCGTTCGCGCTTCGAAACCGGCCTTTCCTTATCGACCTCGCGGAATAATTAAGCACGGGTCGTTTCTCTCGATGATCCGTCTTTCCGTTCGTCTCGGACGGCTCTCGGCGATTTTATCGGTGGAAAAATCGCGAGAGGACGGGTAGGAAAACCGGGAAGCGATTTATCCGCGTCCAGTCCGAACCGGAAAGAGCGGAAAGAATCGAGATCGGCGCGGATTCGTGAGAAGCTGCTCTTCGACCACCGCGAAACTCGTCGACGCGCGCGCGCGCGTTCTTTCCAGGCTAAGAAGAAGCACGAACCGGGATGGTTTTCCGGTGATCGGTGGATAAACGTCGCTATCCGGCCGAGGTGGCCGACGTCCGCGTGGAAGAGAGGCGAAGACGAGCACCAGAAACGAATCGCTTCCTCTTCCGTTGGATAACTGGTCGGAGAAGGTCCGGGACCGGAAGCGCGCCGGTACCGATCCGAGCTGCACGCGTTTACGTAACCTCGCGATGCTTCGATCAAAATGCGGCCGTGACATAACCGCGTCGCGCCGTCGATACTTTCGGAAATAACCGCGGTTAATATTTCACCGAACGCGAATCGATGAGGTAGCCGAACGAGGCCGGAACGATCTAGCAACCGCGTGGAAACCGCCCTTTACCTTCCTCTGGCACTGCCCTACCGTTACCATTCTTCCGCGCGCTAATCTACACGGTAACAGTAACCGCGAAGGGGCCGCGAGGGAAGAACGGAGGAATCGCTGGAGTAAACGGTCAACGGAATTATGGGAGCCTGGTGTTCTCGAGTGCACTTCTCCGGCTGGAGGCGAGTGACGCGTGCGATTCCGAGGTATCGCGGAATAGTAAACAGCTGCACCTGCGTGGCTAGTTGGCAGTCGGTAGGCGCGAGAGGAGATAATAGCGAGTGCGTGCATACGTACATCGTAGGCCGGGATACTCTCCTTGTCCCGCACCACGGCCGAGCTGTTCCTCCCCGCTGTCACCGCCATTTTCCACCTTTCCACCTTTCCTCCACCTTTCCTCCACCTTCTCTATCTTCCAGCCGACTCGCTGGCTCGCGTGCCTCGTCTTTCTCGGTCACCGCGTGCCGCCGCTTTCCCGCATCTCTCTCTAGCCGTTTCCACTTTTTTCCTTTCCGCCGCGTTATTTTCACTCGCGAGACCACGATCCAACCGCCTCCGAGGAGTTATCTCTCGGATCTCTCCCGGCCGGCACCATCCGCCGGAACGCCAGTCGCCTCGTCAAGATGCCGCCGCTCCGACTTCCGTTTCATCCGAGGATCCCTCGATCACCACCGCTTCCTCCTCGGTCCTCGTCGTTCCATCGAGACCGTCCCGCGTCTAGATCGCGTCTAGGTCGCGTCTAGGTCAGAGTGGCTTCTACTTTGCACGCGTACGTGGCAGACTCGGCCGATTTCTCCCTTTTCGGTTAAATCACGTTGAAGAGACGCGGCGTGTCGGAGGAGTCATTCGGCAGAGGCGGGCTGAATCGTTGGGTCCTTACACACGCGCGTTCGCATCTTCCGAACGTTTCAGCGTCTCGTTTCTCGTTCAGACGCGACGCGGCGTAAAGAGCGGATTGCGTAACGGGTGGATTTAATCCTAGGGGTAATCGGTGGGACCGGCGAGATCGCGTGGCCGCTATAGCGCCGGGCAGAGAGGGAAAGGAAACCGGAGGAGGCGAAGGAAGAACGACGGAGGACGTCCGACTCCGAACTGAGGTGTTCTCCGGTCTCTACTCCTCCGACAATCGTATCTCCCCACTCCGGCCGCTGCCGCTATAACGTACCTGCCACTTGCCAGGCCTTTCCCTCCTTTTTCCCCTCGATTTCATCGTACGTGCCCGTTCCGATCCCGGTAAAAACCCGAACCCGATCGCTCCATCCGACCGAGAACCGACCACTTCCGTCTTTCTTCCTCCCGAGAATCCAATTTTCCACGGCTAACTTTATTTTTCGTCCCCGCTGCGCCGTATTAGGTCACCACCCGACCGGCATTCCACCGCGCTTCCGCCATTTCCTTCCCTCGCCTCGAACCTTCTCGCTGGTGTTTGTTTATGCCGGTATCCTACGTGGGCACCCGGCTTGTCCTCGATCGCTCGCCGCCGCGAATACCAAATCTCAACACCCACGCTCGTTCCACCGTTTACACTCTCACGGTCACTCCAACCTTCCCATCTTTCTTCCCGTCATCCGTTTTTCCCTCGATTCGGCATCGCTACGCAGCACGGAGATAGTCCGTTCGAAAATGGCGCCACTGGGTTGAACCGCGATTCGCGATCGGCGTCGATGCGAGTTCCGCGCGGATCGTGAACGAATCGTGTGACGGGAGAACGCATCGGGACCATGTCGTGGAAAAACATCGGAGAACGTAATCGCGTGTTTGTACGAAGAAATGCCGAGTGTCACGTTCGGGCTTTGTTTGCGTCGGTGACGTTTCGGAGATGGCGCTGCGGTAGCCGCCATTGCGCAACCTCCACTGCGCATCGCGGCCCGATCCGCTGCCACTTTTCCTCCCGCTTCTTTTCTTTCCTTGCGGAAAATCCCGACCGAGCATCGTTCGCGTTAAATATTAGCCGGATCAAGGACAACTCGCGGTTGGATTTCGACCTCGAAATTAGAACGACGCTTTCTGCTCTTGTCGGACCACGTGTTTTCCCTCTCGCCATCCCAGCGACGAATAATTATCGCGTAACGACGCGCCGAGTACCAGAGTTTTGCGCGTTCGTTTATTCTCTGCCGAGAATTCGTTGCACAGCTGTCGCGGTGAAGCATCGCGTGTCGGAGCGCACGCGACGTAACGCGAATTTAGCCCGGTTATTTCTCCGGATAGCAGACTGTCGATTCGCGGCAAGAAAGTAAAACTCCGAAAGCCAGATCGCGGCTTCAGATTGAAACGGTCTATGCAACCGGCGGATCGCGAACGAAAACCGGAACGCTGAATATGCATGCCCGAAAAACCGCCTCGCGACGGATGAAAGTGAATCTGTAATTTCTGCCAATCCGCCGCGCGAATTTCGGTTAACCGCAACGCCGTTCCTCCTCCTCCGCGTAATTCTCTCGAACCAGCTTCTCCTCGCCGCTTCTTCCTCTTTCTTTCTTTCTTTCCTCGCGAAATATATTTACCCGGGACACCGTCATCCTCCTAACCCATTTGCGTCGTTAACGTTTCTACACGGTGTCGTCCCGTTTACGCGGACGCCGCGAGAAGGATAATATAACGCGTATTTCTCGACGTTTCGGTGTTTAACAGCGAACAGGTATTTAATTTCGGTGAACCGTAACGCGCGCCAATTCCATCCGCGGTAGAATTGGATTCTAAACGTTTTTCGAAATTCCTCTCGGACCGCGAGGCGTAATTGCGATCGCGTGATCGGTACAGCTCATAATCGGGCGAAGAGAAGAACTCTAGCGATGGAGGAATTGCCGCGGACCGATGATCACGCGGCGAAGGGTCGCGAGTGGAAATAATTGGAAATCCGCGAGAGATTTGAAATTCCGCTCGGTCTGGTTCCCACCCGGGTAAACCGCGTTAATCCCGCGGTAAAATGTCGCCGGTGCGGCTGATAAATTCGGCGGGTGAAATGCCGGGACACGGCTGGAATACGTATTCTCGCGGAGAAACAACGAGTTATTTAGCCGGATGATGTAACCGGGCTGCTCGTGGATGCGCGTCGGTCCGACCAACCGCCAGACTCGCTGGTAATTTCATCGAAATTTGCATACGGACTCGCCCGGCCGCGTATCTGTCCGCGCGAGCGAGCAACGTTGACGCACGTCGCCAGACGCGCGTCATTTCGCCAGAATCTCTCTCTCTCTCTCTTTCTTTCTCTCCGAGTCGATGCGACCATTT
The DNA here is from genome assembly GCA_002201625.1 of Euglossa dilemma. Classification (NCBI taxonomy): domain Eukaryota; kingdom Metazoa; phylum Arthropoda; class Insecta; order Hymenoptera; family Apidae; genus Euglossa; species Euglossa dilemma. Next base: position 413,209 of record NIJG01000049.1, on the reverse strand, counting down.
CCCTTTTAATCGCACTTCGGTCCACCGAGTTTGCGTCGGGAAGGAATACAAAATCGCGAGGTCTCCTCCATCGGAGGTAAGAAGCGATCGAGCGATCGAGTCGAGGAAATTGCCGATGGAACTCGCGCGACCGGAATGGAGCGAGCGGATAATTAATTCAAGCATTGATCTTCGCGTCCGTCGTGCGCAGGTAACGTCTCTTCCGCTTCCGCGACGGGAAATTCGTCGGAGGCTCGTTACGAGTCGAGGTCCGAGCTTCCTTTCTTCTCCTCGAGAATCGGTTAAACCGTTCCGGGTTATCTCGCGATAGACCTCAGCGACGCGGGATCCAGACGAAACACCGGTAGTAATTGCGGCTCGTTAAAGAAACCGGCATTTCTCGCGGTTCCCTGTCCACCCCGCGTTGTTTCCACCCCTCGCGCGATTCCTGATAAAACCTCCGCGTTAACGAGCAGCCCGAGTCGCGCCGAGAAGTTTCTCTCGTTAACGCTAAGCCCACCAGGTGAGAATGATCCGCGGATGAAGAAATCGAGGGAGTAGAATTTCAAGAAAACGCGAAAGTCCGGAGTTGAAGATACCGAATACGGGATTTTTAATCGGATAATTAAAAACCGACGTGATTGAATTTCTTATACGTCTAAAATGGGAATGTACATAAAATGGTCGATTCGTCGCGTGAGGAGACAGTTGAAAGAACTTTGGGTTAGGGATCCGAGACTATGTTCGAGCGTGTGTATAGTAATCGAGGATAGGGGTCTAGGGTCCAAACGAATTTTTACCCCAAGCGTTGGTCGCGTGAGAGGTCAGTGACATTGGAGAGTTCGTTCGACGAAGACGTACCTTTCAGTTCCAATACACGGCCGACTGTTTCACCCATAATCCAATAAGCCTAATGGATGCATAACGAAATAAGTTAACCCCCTGCACGATGATTGATTAGCCGCTACTCGCGCATTTTATTCTTTACGGGAAGAAAAAATAAATGAAAAACGACGAAGGGGATACGCGAAGTAAAACGTATATACCGGGTGTCTCTGAAAGATATGTACGAGCTGATACGCGTAATAATTAGCGAATAATTACTCGGTTAACATAAATTTCTTTTTCTTCCCTACTCCTATTTTCTCGCGAATTTCTCGACATCTTTCGTCTCGACTTACCCATCCTCGGTCGGTTTTCCTCCTTTCTTCCAGCTTCACGCCTCGAACTCGCGTTTTTTTCCGCGATCGTATCGCGTTCCGCCCATATACGTATCAATCACGCCCGTACCCGCAGTTGCACGCTCCCTGGCCTTTCCACTCGTCCAGAGGAAAACCTTTTTCACCCGTTCGGTTAAGCAAATGAAGCGAAAAAAGGAAATACGAGCAGACGATAAAATCGTATTTGTATTTATCAATTTGAAAGCGTTTGGTTACGCTGGCCCGCGCTTCGTGGAAATTCAATCGGTTAATCGAGGCGTTTTTAACTACACACCTGTGCTCGAACGAGGTATACGTCTGTTTTAAATGGAATAAACGAGATAAGAGTTGCAGCCGTGAACGAAGGGACGGCGAAACACAGGCGGCACGAGTGCTATCTTTGGAAAATCGTGCATAAAGAACGCCGAGCGAGGACACGGTCGCGTGATAAGGAGCAATTTTATTAAAACCGACTGCACGCGAGTGGCAGAACGGAAAAGGGCGGAAAAGGGCGCGAAAGGGCCGACAGCAAGCAAAGGTGCGTCTCTCCCTTATTGCCCATTAACCCGCCGCGTAATAAAAACTAAAAGGTTCTCCGAGGCCATTGACAGTGGCTGCCAAACATCCGTGCACCGCGATGCATCGTGGATCTAGTAACGCCTAATTTCTTTGATAGCTAAATAATTTTCGTGTATAACGAGAATGTACACACAGCGCCGAGGCTTCTGCAGAAATAATCCATACACGTCGAAGACAGAAAACTATTTTACCGATAGTGCCGATTGCAACGTTTGTTCCATTTAGGTTAGGAAATTTGTAAACGCGCGTGCTTCGGTTTATACGTTAATACGTGTAAGCAAGAACGATGCTTGTAAGAAGTATCTCGTGCGAATCGAATGTGTTCTATAATGCCGCTGAATGCATAGCTTTATAATATATATATATAAGAATAGATTCTGCTAGCATCAGCTCGTGCTCTTCCAAATTCATTTTTCCCAAGGATAGGTGGAATTGTATATCACCGCGCTATGAACGAGATATTTTCCATTCCACCGAAATGGATCCAACGATGAAATTAAATTAATACATTTTCCCGAAAAACTGCCGATGCTCGAACTGTCGCAAACCTCGATTCAGATACAGGAAAGTAATAGGTATTTTTATACGATTCTTTTCAATCGCCTCCGTGAATAGAAGATCGTTAATTGAAATAATTTTTACCTCTCCGTTACCCGCGTCTATGAAACTATCGGGAAAAAACGAGGCGTGCCAACGCTTTTTCGATCCGCCATGTTTATACGCGTTTCACCTCGCAAATTTAAAGCACTCGTCCGTGAAAAAATTTGATACGAAAAGGAACAACTTCGTAGAGTAAAAATTGAGAAGAAAAAAATGGACACGCGAGTATTTTTGAAAGCGAGGTACCGGATCGGAGAATTAACGGAGAGTCGGAACGGAAATGAAAGGATCAATAGAAGCGACGCGTAGAGGAAGAACGGTGGTACCGTTAGACGAAACAGGAAGTCCCATCTAGCGGTGGCTAACCGATTTTTCAGCCGACCGCGAGCTTCCGATTCCGCCGAGGCGGGTTCAACGTTTCCAAACGCACGAAAATTAAACTCGTCCGAAATTACGCCACCGCGTGAAATCTAACGATCGTTGGCTCGAGATGGAAAAACAGAAGGTTGGAATGAAAAGGCTTTGTACCGATCGCGTGGAGGAGACGAGCGATGGCAATGGCCCTTCCGGTAAAAAGTAAAAGCAGAGGGTTCGGTGGTTAAAGTGTGTCGACCTCGGTCAACGATCCGAGTGGCACCAGCTGCGACCGGTACACCTGTTCCGCGACTCCGCCTCGCACGAATTTCTCGAGGTCTTGGTCAGGTTGAAACGAGTTCCGAATTCGGGACCAGCTTCCGATTTTTCCGTTTCCGAGTCAATGTCAACCAGCGAACAAACCGTTAAGGCCTCGAGGATGATCGCGTTCCGTAATTAACCACGGTGAATAACGTTCGTTTCTCGTTGCGGTCGGAATCGTCAGCGTCGATAATTACGATTTCGTTAGAGGTTCTCGTGGAAATCGGCAGCGTCGATAATTACGATTTCGTTAGACGTTTCCCTCGAGCGAAGCCAGATGCGGGTAATTTGAAATCTGACCCCGATCGGAGTAAAGCCGCGTTGGTTGGAAAAGTTTGCGAGGACGGAGCGTGGAACCGATAATTCTCAACCGCCCACCCACGCGCTCATTTACACACAATCGGGATTTCGGAGCTGGCGTGGGCGTGCAACGTTTTTGACGTTTACGAGTAAAAGTACAGCGGACCGAACTTTCGAAAGCTAAATTCGCGCCGGAGACTCGACCTTCGTTTTTTCTTTCTCCCTCTGTCTCTCTCTCTCTCTCTCTTTAATCGTTCTAAACGATCGCGTATGTCGTAGACGAAATTGCGAGCCCACGTAGCAGCGAGGGAAAAAAAATTCAGCTGGAAGACCTTCTAAAACGACTAGACGCGATAAAGATAGACGCGTAAGTACCGAATCGATCATTCCGATCGCATCGCGAGGCTGGAATACTTAACTCTGATTGACGCTAAGGTAAGAATTGGTCGGTGCGCGATTGTGCATACAGGGGGCGCCTGTTGTCGTAATCCCCCGGAGGATCGATCGGACGGTAAAGAAGATCGTCCGGTTACCGACCACCGCGACGACCACTTGTTCCAACCGCGACCAAACTTCTGCTGCCTACGTTGCAGTCCTCGCACGTTTTCAATTTGAATTTCAAACTGCAACAACTTTTCTCTCTGGAACGTTATCTGTTTCGTCATCCGTGGACTCGCGTGCACCGCGACGTTACCATCGGAGGACAAGCAACGACCTCTCCTTTGCGATCCTTCCCGAGACGGAAGACGTCCGCGTCGATCGCGATAAGACGACGCGCGGAGGCGAGAGAAAAAAGGAGCAGAGCGTTACGCGAGAGCTGATGTAACCAAGACAGCAGCAGCATGTGCAGGCGCACGCGTGGCGTCGCGTCGCCTCGCGTCGCGTCGCGCGGACGACGTAATCCGATCCACCGACAGGAACCCGATCGAGAGGGAAAGTGGCGTGGAAGCGAACGGTGAATTTTCCACAAAGACGAGAGGAGAGGAGAGGACTCGGGGACCTCGAGAAGCGACCGGACGCGGAATGCGGACTGCAAGTGCAGCGTGCGCAAGAGCAACGCGCAGCGGTGCGCCGCGACGACGATACGTGCCGCCCACGTTGGCGCATACCTGAGACACGAGCACCGGCTGATCCAGAGACACGCCGACGTCCAGCAGTCCAACCGAGTCCAGTCCTCCACGGGTCCTCGGGAAAACGAGACAAGCGGTCGTGACGTCAATCCGGGGCTGCTGCATCGACAGGGATGCATAATGCGCATCCGGCGCGTATCGAGGAATCGACATGGCCGGGTTCGCCACTATTGTCTCTCGGCCGCATGCGAATCGCATGCGAGCGCGTGTCGTCACGCGTCTCTTCCGCCGATCCTTCCCGCTTTCCGTTTCCACCGATTCATCTATTAAGCCGCAGTATCGATACACCCAACATTCGGTCCACGATATCAACTCGATTCGACCCTTTGAGAAATTCCTTTGCCCCGTTCACCGTCATGCCGCGTTCATTCCGAATCACGCTTCGCGTTTTTCACCGTTATCCAAACGACAAACCAAACGTGCTTAATTCGCTTCGTATCCACCGTCGCGTGGTTTAATTACGTTTGAAAATAAAACGTCGCGGATAACAGAGGGAATTATCGGAGAGGAAAGTTAACCTCTCTGTCTCGATGTTCGTATCTGTGCCAGCTTTACGGATAAGTTTTAAACGCAAAGCGGAAGGAGCGAGTGTTTCGGAACTTTAACCGATAACGTTTTTTTTTCTTTTTTTTTGAAAGGAAAGGAAAACTCGAGGCGCGAGGTTTGTTCTCTTAGGACTACTTGGGAGGAGGTTAAGAAAACGAAGAGATGGCGCGCGTGGTTGGTCGGAAATTCTGAATGTCAGAAGTAAAAAGCGAGCGGAGAAGGGAGGGAACGCGCGTGTTAGGCACGCCGGCTAGTCAAAGAGAACTTTCCACTTTAATGCAACACGGTTGAAACTAATTTTCTAGACCGTTTTATCGAAGCGCGACATTCTCGTGGCTGGCAAGTAGGTTGCTATTAGACCGGCGAGAGAGAAAAAGGCGGTCTTCACGGCGGATTAAGAGTTATTTAAGAAGAAAGTTAAAGGCGCGATAACGGAGTAAAAGGTTGGCCGGGAGAACCGGTGCCAAAAGAGCAGCGGGGCTACGATGAATGAAAGCTCTTCCACTCACCCTGTCCTGAATCCGCACGTTCTCCTGACCTCTCTTCAGGTTAGGAGCCCGCAGGACCTTGCTCGTAACTGGCGGTTCCATCATGCTGACAGACGTTGCCCTGGCGTCAGGAGTTCATCCCTGAAGAACACTCGATGCTCTCTCACTTCATGGTCTGCGAACAGAAAAACGATCCCACGTTATCCGACCCGTCCAACTTATCCGTCTACGAGGTTTCAGGGTAGCGCGGAATAAGAGGAAGGAGCGGTGTCAGGATCGGGGACTGAATCGGCGGCGATCAACGGCAGGTCGTTGGGCGAAAGTAAGAGTAAAGGTGCGCGAGCTCGCGCGCGCGGACGTTGGATCGTGGGAGATCAAGACCTACGCGAATTCCAGCCCGACCGGTACAGCTGGTGGTTGGAAACGCGAGGAATGGATAACGGTATGCACGGGAGTTAACGGAAGATAATGCACGAGCAGGTATAAGGAGGTGGCTGGTCGCAGGGATTCCTGGAATATCGACCTCGCCTCTCGAGTTGCCTCGCGCTGACGCCTCTCTCGACCGGCCAGCACACGCACGCGAATCCTTCCACTCCGACGAGCTGCACACATTTTTTCCCCACCTCCTCCCTTACGCCTATGCGTACGGCATTTTGTTTCGGAGATTAAGGTAACGCGCGGTTTCGCTCGGAGCGACCGGGTGCGATTGATTTTTCTGGTCGCGTGCGCGATAACGTTGCGACCGTGAACCAGAAGGAACGTTCCCTGTTGCGAGACCGGGAGAAGGGACACGGGTGTATGGCTTCCACCGACGACGGAAAGCAGTTTAGCGTGACACGAAATCGATAAAGCGAGATATTAACTCCCAGTTTCTTATACCGGCGTCAGCAGGAACCAGACGGATTCCGCTAGACACCGAGCTACCGGAGAGACATCCAGAGAGCAGCGGTGTATTCCGTCGCGCGCTACGGTTTTCCCGAAGAAAAGACGGAAGGGTGGGAGCCGGGGAGAAAAGGAAGCCTGTTATTGGCCTGGTCGCCAAGATTATCCGGAGTCTCCTTAGCCGAGTCCGGCTCGGAAACGGTATTTCTACAAGAGGGACCATCCCTCTGCTAGCAACTGCAAATGTCTAATCCCGAATGGGAACCTTTTATCGGAACAGGATCGGAGGACTCGCGAATCGGGTCGCCCTGCAGAGCATCCGACAATTCGGGTTAATTAAATCTCCTCTCGGACTTTGTAAGAACGGATCGCAAGGACGATATCCGAGGTAAAAAGCGCGTAATAAAAAGGTGGGTATATCGCATGCCGAGGCAATTACCGAGCGCGTTTCGGGGTTGGTTGCCGGGAGGATTTACGAGTCGGAAAGGGAGAAGACGCGAGTGTCGGCTCGCGGGATCGTTAAACGCGTCTTTAACAGACCGTTGATGAGGTTTGTCCATTAATACGTATCGGATGTCGCGGCTCGGGACGCGTCGGGACGCTGAGAAGGGCTTGGCTGTCAGCCAAATATTCGGAAATCGAGGGGACGCTCGCGGTATTTCCACGGCATCGGGTATCGTGTCGGTTCGATGAAAGTAGTCTCGTGGAAGCAGCTCCGTCGCGCCGTTTGCACCGGACGGGCGGCGGCGTTGCGACGACCACGACCACGAACGACCGCGTCCTCGAGGTAACGGCGACCCCTTCTTCGCCGAATGAAAAGGACACCCCTTCTCTCTCGTCTCTCGACTCCGCGCGATCTCGTCGAAGGGTAAAACTTGGCGCGTGTATCTCGCGGAGATAACGAGTACGAACCCGGTATTTTATTCGCGCGTTTGGCACCGGCTCAAAAAATCCGCTTGCCGCACGGCTAGGCCTCCTCTTTTCCCACCGACGGGGGTGGAACGTTCGTTTGACGCGCATTTACGGGGAGACGAGTCGAGTCGCGGGGTTGTAGTTGCCTCGATGGTACCTACTCCTCGCTCTTTATTAACGTACGAGCACCACGGATGGGTGTTACGAGACGAGAGGGAGTCGCTGAAACGTTGCGATTCTGCGTAACAACCGGAGCGGAAGTCTCGGCTTGTCCTTGCGGTGGAGGAATTCGGGGGGTGAGGTAGGAAGACGAGGAAGCCTCCGAGGCTCTATAGTTTGCAACGTCATCGAAGTCCGTCGTCGTCCAACGTTCCAACGCGTCCCTCATGGTAAATGGTGCATCACCCGAGTACCTATTCTTTTTATTCGAGAGACCGGCTGTCGTACTAGATAGGAACGAACCGAATACTTACTCGATTCACTAGGCCAAATAATGGCGGTCTATTAATTTTCATGCGCACGCATCGCGTTCGGCAAGGCCGAAACTCTATCGATTTCCGGCCGCGCGATCCACGCCTCTTCGCACCAGCAATCCGAAAATGGTCCACGGCTCGGACGGAAAGTCGAAAACACGAACGATACTTCCCTTATGGCTCGTGGAACGCGTTAAAAGTCGGATAGAACGTTTCGAAATTCCAACCCGGAAAATAGAACGACCCTTGTTACGTAAAGCTAGACGGAATCGCGAGGAGCAGAGTCGATGCAACAGCTGAGCGGTGCAACGAGGTCGTCCCGTCTCCCTAAATACTACGGATCGGAGAGCCGATGTCTAAAAACTCGGAAGAAATTTGTTTCGCGATGGAGGATCCCGCTACTCGTTATTACGGGTCCCACGGCGCTTAGTTAACGTGGGAGACGCACAACTGCTACGATTACTTCGTGCCACGGTACTCCTGCCTATCTCACGGAAGCAGTTACGCGCGTTTCTTCTGAGTTTTCACCGCCGAGCGTTCGCCTTCCTCGCGTAGCACTCGGGAAATCTAACCAGCCACTGCCGCGTCGATGTCGACCAGTTCCCGCGAATTTTTCCTAGCCAACCTTAACGCCGTATTTACCGTGGGAGGATTTGAAAAAAAAAAAAAAAGAAAGAGTGCTCGGGAACTGGATTATCGACGCGAGGAAGCATATTTTTCCGACGCGACGGAGAACCGGTGATGGAACACGAAGGCTACTGCAGGGGTTTTAATTACTAAAGATATTGTCCGTCGGCCTAGTTCACGGATCGGTCCCGCATTAGCACGAGTTTTGGCACATTTCCATTCGAGTTACAACCAGTCTGCGACCACCGCTGCTCTCGCCTTACAGACGTTACGGATTAGAACCGCGACAATGACCGACGAGGAGACATTTCGAAACCGGGATGACGACCCGGCGCCTCCGACCGAAATCGCCCCTCGCTCTCGACCAGATCGAAATTTAACTCTTTGTGGACGAGAAGCGACTTTCATTCGCCACGATGTTTCGCACGGCAGGACGAATGGCGAGTGAGAGGTGACATGCGGTGTATACGTTAGATTTCGTTATCTCCAAACGATAGGGTCACTTGGTTCTCGAAAAGGTTCCTTAGCTGTTGATAGTCTTTTATACGATGCGTGAAATGAACCATCATAACAGAAATAAGATAACGAAAGATTCTTCTAAGAGTGTAGCTCTTAGAAGCTACAACAACCCGGCATCAGTTGAGACTTGGCGAGTGTGGCAAAATCATCATCAGAGTTTGTTTAACGTGATTTTGCATGGACCCCTAGAAAAATGGGTTTCACAAATGAACACAGCTCTAGCATAGACGAATTTTGTTTTGATTACGGTTCATGCCGAAATCCGATGTATTTATAAAGAAATTAACGCGATGGAAAGTGACCAAAGCGATCAAGATGAGAATGCATCTTGGCGAATGTTTTATAAAGTATCACACGAAGCGAAACTACAGATTCTTTTAAATATATAATTTTAAAGTTGTAAATATAGATAAACGATCGAAATATAATGTTTTTATAAGATATAATTTATATGTAAGATCATTTTACCGTATTATGCAAGTCACTCGACACATTCGCAAAAAATCGCCTCGTCCTGTTACCTCACGCGCCCGAAAAAGTCGTCGTCCGCAAAGGGTTAATCGCCAAACGAGCCTCGCCGTTTAACGCGCGGGTACCTAACGACCTGGTCGCTTCTTCGATACCGGATGAATTTCTCGACGGTATTCGGTATAACAAACGTAAGCAGTTACGCGGAATCTTGGCGGAGTTTCCGTTGGAGTCGGAACGGATCCAGCAGCAACGCTGGCGAGTGTTAAGTTCCGGAGGCGCGTGCCGCAGTCAACACCGATGTCGGACACGTTGGGACACGTGGAGACACGTGAAGCCATTTCGCGCGAACGCGTCGAACAGTGACACGCAACTGAGACATGAAAACATCGCCGAGAAACTAACCGCGATGTTTACGTTCGATCCACGACTACCCACGAGCTGCGGCTCTCGCCTTTCGCTCCGCTCTTCGAAGGAGGTGTTAATCGAAGGTGTTAATTCACGGGACGATCTCTGGTGGAAAAAACGCGGCGACCAGGTGGACGCGAAGAAGAGAGCGGCGAGAGAAATTCGGTTAGGGTGCACGGTTAAGACGTTCGAGGCAGAAGCGAGGTTTGCTAGCTGGGAAAAGACGTCTGGCGGAAGGGAGGTGGTGGCCCGAGGAAAAAGGTGAAGGAAAAGGTGAAGGAAAAGGCAGGTTTCTTTGCCCGGCGGATAATCGAGCCGGTGTTTAAGCGGCTGTTTCGGAGCCCCTTCGCGCGTATTCAAAGCGGAAGAACGGTTTAAAAGGCGGTGGTCGAGGGCAAGGCTGCCGGTGGCTCCAGGAATAGCCGAAAGGCGAGGAAACTTTCAATGGGTTTTATCGGAAAAGAAAGTACTCGCCACGCGTAGGATAACGTGACATAAGTTTGGCTAAAAATTGAGGGAACGCTTGCGACCGTGCGAGTCGCTTTACGTAACCAACGGCGAGAGAAGCAGCTGCGATAACAGCACACCCGGTGATCCAAGGATTAACCTCGGTGGTCACCACCGCGATACACTCTCGCTATCCGAGGCATTTCAAGCAATTCCATCTTTCCCCAAAGTCTTCGCCGATGTTCCGCGTTTACCTCTTTTACCAACGTCGACCAGTTCCAACCGCCGATATTTTGAACGATCATCCAAATGGACGACCGCTCGACGAATCCTCCTACGTAGTCGTCGCGACGCACAGTTGCTTTCACCGTTCTCCGGAACCGGAAGCGGTCTAATCCGATTCGGCGGCACGCGAGTCCTCCGAGACTGGCGGGAAACTCCAACGAATTTATTCGTTTTAATCCTCGCGATACTGGCTGTCGAAACACCCTGTGTGTTTCGGTCACGGATAATTATCGAAAAAAATCATTCGCGTGTAAATAGGATATAGGAGAGTACCGCGTTATACCTAGATTCGCTGGGTGAAGTATCGAGGCGTGTCTACGAATCACCTTGACCGTTTGAAATTTTATTCAGACCTCCGTTGCCGGTCGATAGTCGGATTTTCGCGTGGAAGAAAAATCGCCGGTTTCACCAGCGAGGCTCCACAGCGATCGGTATCTGGATTGTGCCTGGAATCGGCGTGCTCGCTCGGATTTACCATATCCCCGGAGTGGCTTTTCGAAAGCATCGATGCGTTAAACGAAGACGAGCGTAAATCTGGGCTCGCGGGTTCGCCGCGATACCGAGCGGATTCGAGGCTGCAGAAAGAGAGAGAGAAGGAGAAAGAGAGAGAGAGAGAGAGATGCTCGTTGTCAACCGTGTACAGTTAAATGTCGTAAAGGGAGCGTGAGAATCGGAGTGACCTAGAGGCAGGAAAGGTAGGAGGAATTACCGAATGCCGGATCGCTTGGCCTGCGTGCGTGCTATTGTCACGCGATACACGCGGTAATTCGAGGCGAACCGTTCCTCGATCGCTAGGAAAATACCCTACATACGATTACGCGTAATCGACACGCGCCGCGATTGTATGTCGGTGTTGAGTTCGAGATTTCTCGAAAATGTTTCACGTTTCTTCCGAAGCGTCGGCCAACAGCCGAGGGAAAGGACTCCGAGCCGGGATATACGCCGCTGTCCTACCGATATCCCCGCATTTCCCGCTGAGCTTTTAACGCCACCCGGAACATTCGCCGAATTTTCCCATCGTTCCGTTCTTTTCATCTCTTCTTCCTCCATTTCGTCACTCGTCGCCGCGCTATCCGGAGCTTTGTACTTACGACAGCGCGTGTATATTTCTTCGCGTGTATCGGTAATACCTTTTAAGTTTTGCGAATGAAAAATGCGTATCGGTAAAAGAATAAATTGGCGATTAGTCGAATGTTAAACGAGTATAACGGTAGATTCCGTGACCCGATTAGTTTCTTTCGTTCCGATAATTTTGCGTAACGTTAATGACACTCGATTCATAGGGTAATACCGTTTTGCCGTCGCGTTTGTATACCAAGAGTGCCAATTCCATAAATAAATAAATAAACCCGAGGATAAGTAAAGAACTCGGCGTCCGAGTCTCGTAAACGTCGACTCTCCCGTAATTACACCTTTAAACCGTTCAGTGCCGACTGCGAGATATCTCGCAATTTGCACCGCGAGTTTAGATCGATTGCGATTTCTCGCGGAATAAATTTACACCTGTTTCGATTAGCAGTTATCGAAAAACGTGAGTCGTTTCTCCATTTTCAAGTTGCCGCAAACGCGAGGAGACTTTCCGAAATTCGGCGTTCCTTTTAAAATTAAATCTTGGCACCGAGACCTCTAAGTTTGCACGGCAAATAACGAAGCCGTTCTCTTTCGGAACATCGTACCGAATTTTTCAAATAATTCCGGAAACTCGGAGAAAAGTAGGAAACCTCGGGTATCCTTTGCCCCGGAGCCTAGCGATTTTCCGGCACGAACGAGAGACGCGTGTACACGATTCGCGTCCCGATGGCCAGACGGCAAAGGAATACCTCGTCCTCGGACCACCTCTCCTTCCCGTGAATTCCAAGGAAATAAAGCGTCGAAGAGGAAATAGGTCACAGGCCGTGAGTTGCTCGTCGCTCGATCGCGGACTCTTTCTCCGATGGCCCAAAAAGGCTTTGGCGAAGCACCGGGAAAAAGAGGAAAAACGGGTAAACGGATAGGAAATCGATTTACGCGGAAGTAAGTTTTTTCCCGACCGAGCCGACTAAGGACCTAGGGAAGATCGGGGTGGAAGGATCGTAGAAGGATCGAAAGAGTGCCACGTGCCTCGAGGTCGTTCGTCCAGTCCAACTCGCTACCGTTTTACACGATTTTACATAACGATTTCGAGATTTTTATCGTGCGTCTTATCACTGTCGGTGTACAATGCCGATAAAGCGAGTGGTTTATCTGCCGTTCGTCGTATCTGACAATAAGATAAAGAACGACGACTTAATCGACCTGCTCGGGGACGTTTTACGAGTCAGTCTCGCGTACGACGGCGAAGGCGACGCCGGGAGTTCGATTGAACCCTCGATCGCTCGAGACACGACGGTTTTCTCTCGGCTTTCTGCCGATTCTTTCCCCGGCGAGGAATTCGCGAAACGATCGGTCGCGGTGTTTTTCTCCTCGAGCCGCGATTCGCGGAACAACCGCGTCCTTCGCCTGTCCTTGAACCGGTAGTTTAACGAGTCACAAATCCGTCCCGGCAATTTACGGCGCGACTGCATCTCTGGCCCGACACCCACGCGTTCCGCGAGCTCAGCTCCGTCGCGTCTGACGGCTCGATTAGACCGCGTCGACCGCGATCGAGAGGAAACGCTCGCTAAGTGCGTACGATGACGCGCGTAACGCGATCCACCGACGTCCTTCGATCCGCCAACAGATGTTGCTCGGATCCGCGGCGTGACAAACAACGCGCAGGATTCATTCCCTTTTCCATGGACCGCGATTCACCGAAAGCTTTCTCTTTCATTCAGCCCGCCAATTACGGGACAATGCGAAATAAATTACGCGCGGTGAATTCGTTTTTTCCCCCGTTAATCCGTCGCGTAATTAATCAAATAATGCCCAGGCATCGATCCTGCCCTGGCGTATCGATCTCGCCGTAAGGCCTGTCCAACCTCCGACGCCGCGCCATTTGCTCCATTTACTTCGCGTTCGCGAATTTACGGGCGAGAAAGTTGGAACGAGAGACAGACGGGAGGAAATAAATTGGCCGCGATAATTGGCGAGGATAACGGGTAGGATGAGACGATCCGAGGAAGAGAGCGAAGGAAGCAACAGCTCGGACCGAGGCGGTGGCCACGGCCAGAAAAATCCTCCGTGACTAAACCCTTCGGGACACTTTATTTTCGGCCAGCGCGCCTTTTTCTCCCCGAGGCGGCCGGTGGGTGGGGCGAAAGGGGGAGAAAATTCGCGGAAAACTTGCACGAGCAAAAAGTCCGAGGAATTTGTGGAGCAGTTGCTCCCGGAGCGGAGTCGCGCGTTTCTCTCACGCTTTGTCACGCTTTGTCAGGTTTCGCGGCGGCCTTGCCCGAGGACTCGTCTATTCGCGCGCCATTTCCCCCGGCTTCCGCTTTTCTTTTTCCAAAAGGATCCCGGCGAGCGGTAGCTGCTCTCGGTGAAGCAAACGAGGAGAGCAAACGAGGAGAGCACGGTGCTATAAAGAGATAGCCGGTCGCGCGAATGATCCTCACTGCCAAGGTCCCATGGGGGAGAGACCGATTACCAGTCCACTGGCTAACTACTCGGTTAACTGCCGCCTTTCATCTACTCTGCTTTCCTCTGGTTTATACCGCACCGGTCCCCGTGTATTCGCTCGTGAAAATTCCGACGTTTCCTCGCAATTTCCTCGTAATTCGGAAACGCATCGCGGCAAGAGGGACGTTTCGTACGCGTCAGGCCCTTGTCGAGAATCGCGCCGAGAAGATAACGCGGCTACGGAGAGAGTGGTCGATGTTCGCACGCGCTTCGACTACCGTCGACATCCGCGATGATCGATACCATTATCTCGAGGCAAAGGCGGAGGACGGTTTCGCGCTGGGCCGGTTCGTTGACCCGCGCCGACAGCCGGAGAGCGCCAGCGAACGCGGAACAAAGAGTCGCCGAGCGCGCGCGAGCTCGCGAGATGCTGGCCGAGCTTCGGAAAAACGAGACGTAAATGCATACGGTGGTCGCACAGTTTGTCACTGCCAAGGTCCCATAGGACGCGCCGCGTCGCGGCGTCTCCGAGCGGAGCGGTGCTGGCTGGATGATGACCGGTCTTGCGCCGAGCGGAGAGGATTGTCAGAGGCGGGACGACGAGGCGAGGAACGTGACCCGCGAGCCAACCAGCCGCTGCTGCACCTCTTCCTCTCCTAGCCGCTATCCGCGGTTAAAATAACCGCGAGGTGAAAAGAACCACTTGGCCGAGCACGCATCCCGATACTTCGATCGACCCTCGTCGTCTCCCGTCAACCCCTCCGCAGCTTCGCAAACCTAAAGGTATCCTCTGGTTTGGCGAAACGGCCACCTCGAGGGTCGCGGATGACCGATAGTCGGCCAAGCGAACCGCATCGGCGAGTACGCCAACCACCGGATCAACCGATTAACGATCCGCGATCGATCTCGCTTAGAGTTCGCGTTAATTCACGCGATCTTAGCTCTCGCCACTCGCCAGAGAGACTCGAGACACGTCGCGATTTTTTTTTAACCAGCTGGGACAGGGTGAACGAACGTTTCGGGAGGAAAAAGTTAAATTTCGCGTCGCCTCGAGACAACGACTTCTAGTTTTCTCCTTCTTCCACGTACCGTCCTCGAGAAAAACGATAAATTTCTCCGGCCTGCGTCGCTCGTGCCGGGATTTAACGCGGCTTTCGGTGAAAATATGCTTTTCGACGATATCGCGTCCATTAGCATGCTTCCTCCAGCTCGACGCGTACAATCGGTTAACGCTCTGATTAATAGGAAAATGATGCACGGCTTTTGCTTCGTTCCGAACACGCGTCTTCCTTTCGATTCTTCTCCGAGGATGCTGCCTACTGCTCGTCACTACCGTCGCCTCCTTTCCGACTCGCCTCGCGTTTCCGCTCGATTTCCAAGCTCCTCGCGGACGCGACGTGTCCTCCTCCTCTCTCGCGTCGGCACGCCGATAATCCCACTGCCACGCGTCGGCTCGAGGAATCAAGGACGCAAGACTGCAATAATCTAGTGGCGAAGATAGAGCACAAGCTTCGAGACCTAATAAGGAGAGAAATAAGAGAATACGAGGAAACGTGCCTCGATCTGGAACAAAAGTCACGTAGAGGCGCTTAAGGCTCCGGACCTGAGCTAAGGCTAGCTGCTGTTTCCCTAAACTCTCCGCTCGGATTACCATTTCGCCATGAGTACCGCACCGTCCAGAGAATTTCTCAGTTGCCAAACGGATTTTCCCACAAGGTCCACGATGGCCCGAAAAAATTGAAACGTCGCCCCTTGCTCGGGCTAGATTTATCGCTACGATGGAAAACGTTTCAATTTTCTCGATAAATAACGCGTTATTATAGGTAATTATTGTTATATTAATAACCGCGATGTTATAGGCAAAAGTAAAAAATAAGAGTAATGTTAGACCTGGAAAATTTTCCCGCTCCGTCATTCGGGATCAAGGATAGAGTGAATTTTCGTCGGACTCGAGTCCAAACAGAGGGCGGTAGAATTCTGGGGCGAGTGGAGGCGAGCCCCGGTTCCGGGTTTCGAAAAGGAAAAGGGAAAAAGAGGGAAAAGGAGGGAAAAAAGGTAGCCGTGCTTGCCAGCCAAACTCGGCTCGCCTCCTTTTCATCGAGCGGAGACGCGATCTCCGTATCTCCGCGAGAAGTGTTTGCCGAGCAAAGATTATGATAAAGCCGAGAGAGCCGAAGCAACCCGACCGTGTTGACGTTGCCCCGTTGCACCGGGCCAGCAGGGTTTGCCGTCCTCGGCTAACGAGTTAAACGCGATAGCGCTCTGCCTCCAGACCATCCTAACTAAATTACAGCTCCGACCAAATTTTCCTCGCTCCCTTCCACCACCGGACCGATTTTTTCTCCGATTCCGGACGAACCCTCCACGAGCTTCAGATCCAGAGCCCCAGATCCCGTTTTTAAGGAAAGTTTCGCGTAGTAGAAATCGCGTCGACCTTGGTAGTAGCTCGATTAGACGCGGAAAAATTTCCGGACGACAAATATCCACCTGACCTCGGGATTTCCGAATATTTCCTCGAACTCGAGTTGACGCGAACGCAACGAGATATCGACCGGGGTGGAAATTCCGGTTTTTCGAGATGGAAAAGTCGGGGAAATGTTATTTGAACCGGCGGAAGGATATCTGGCGTGTAAGGTACGGTTAGGAGGACTCGACGGAGCAGGGAAAACCGTAATAAAATTGGCACTTTATGGAGCGAAGGTGGAGAGATGGCGGACGGGCCCGTGTCACGGAAGAGCAGCGCGGCCGTACCCGCGATATATTATTCACCAGCGAGACGAATTATTCGGTAGATCCTGTCCGACTGTAAAGGTGTTACGAGCCGGAGCTAGACAAATAAATTTTTCACCGCCGGACGCGACCAGCCACTGCAGAGGAATATAAACCTACGAATTATCGACCCGTCCTCCGACCCTTCCTTCCTTCCTTTTTCCCTCCTTTTCCATCCTTTTCCCTCTTTTTTTCCATCCCCGCCCGACCACCCTTTCGACCTGCGACCCTCCGAAGGGATCTTCCTCCGAAGCTTCCCTCCGATCCTTTTAACCCTCTACGGGCCCGTGCAACTCGCTGATACACCGGTATTTCGCTAAATAATCCAACCAACAATCGCACGCAACTGCGAACCCTTGTTCCTTCCAAGTCGCAAAGCGAATTCGTTCTAACCAAACTCGCAAATTATAGCGGAATCTTTAAAAAATGAAATAACCGTCAGGACGAGTTACTGGGACAACGAAACTTTGAAAGTTTTAGCGTTAAAATATGGTTAGTTTTCAAACGCGTCCAAGTGACTTACCCCTTAATCAAACACACCTAGTTGTCCCTAGACTTTAACCCTTTACGGACGACGACTTTTTCGGGCGGGTGAGGTAGCAGGACGAGGCGATTTTTTGCGAATGTGTCGAGTGACTTGCATAACACAGTAAAATGATCTTACATATAAATTATATCTTATAGAAACATTATATTTTGATCGTTTATCTATATTTACTACTTTAAAATGATATATTTAAAAGAATCTGTAGTTTCGCTTTGTGTGATACTTTATAAAACATTCGCCAAGATGCATTCTCATCTTGATCGTTTTGGTCACTTTCCATCGCGTTAATTTCTTTATAAATACGTCGGATTTCGGCATGAACCGTATCAAAACAAAATTCGTCTATGCTAGAGCTGTGTTCATTTGTGAAACCCATTTTTCTAGGGGTCCATGCAAAATCACGTTAAACAAACTCTGATGATGATTTTGCCACACTCGCCAAGTCTCAACTGATGCCGGGTTGTTGTAGCTTCTAAGAGCTACACTTTTAGAAGAATCTTTCGTTATCTTATTTCTGTTATGATGGTTCATTTCACGCATCGTATAAAAGACTATCAACAGCTAAGGAACCTTTTCGAGAACCAAGTGACCCTATCGTTTGGAGATAACGAAATCTAACGTATACACGGTATGTCGCCTCTCATTCGCCACTCGTCTTGCCGTGCGAAACATTGTGGCGAATGAAAGTCGCTTCTCGTCCACAAAGGGTTAAATCTTCCTGCCTCAACTCGGCGCGCGACCTTTACGTAACACCCATCTCCGGTTTAAACCTCGTAAACCCTCGTGGACACAGCGCGTTTAACGGCTGTTTGAAAGCTCTTGTTAACACCGCGATATGCACGAGGTCCGCAAACACCGATCGTATCTCTCCCGAGGAGTCGTCGATTCCGTGAACCGCGATATGAAACAGCGTCTAGGTCTCGAGTCGCGATAAGGGATGAATCACGAAAAGTCGGTTTCAATCGTCCGCGGACACGGTGATCATCAAATCGCGGTAAATTCGCTCGGATGAAGGCGAGGAGTGAATATCGCGGGTTAGTTTCGCAAGTTCTTCTTTTACTCGAGAAAGTTTGGCACCCTTGGACCAAACTCTCCTCGCCGATTCGTATCGTAGGACTGGCAATCGCAATGAAGATAACTCTTTTAACGCGACGATATGGTATCGACGATAACGATGGTGTTTCTCGGATGTGTGAGACACGGTAGACACTCGCGTCAAGGATTAGCAAGGACGCGAAGGTCAGACGACGACCTAAGCCGAGGCTTATCGCTAGGTTTAAGGGATCCGTCTGTTTGACGGCTGAATTGCGCCAATTATGGTCATATTAACGAACATAATTAGCTCGGAGAAGAGTCGCTTGATTATCGTTGAACTACCGATCTAACGAGTGTCTATTGTAGCGGAGGTGGTGAATATTTTTGTAGATTTTGTCCAGATTTTATATTTTCGTTTAGATATTTTTGGTTGAAATTCGTATAAAATTCGAATGTTTTGTCGTTGAGTTGTTCGTTCCATTTAGTTAATTTCTATGGTTTACATTTGTTTCGCTTCTATTTTCTCTCCTCTTATTAATCCATGTCCTTTCAGGTTTTAATTATTTTTCCTTTTACAAGTTTTAATTATTTTTTTTTTCTTGCTACAGGTTTTAATTATATCTTTCCTTACGGGTTTTAATTATTTTTCTCCTTCCAGGTTTTATTTACTTTTTCCTTTCAGGTTTTAATTATGCTTTCTTCCAGGATTTAATTATTCTTCCTTACGGGTCTTTTTTCGATCCGGTTGATCTTTCAGGTTGATGGAAAGATACCGATCTATCTCTGGATAGTAAACGATACCATTTAGAAAGGAACAAGCAGACGTTGAACGGAATTACATTATCCAGTAGGATGAAAAGATGCAGCCAAAAAATTTAGAAAAATTTAGACAAATTTTCAATTTAAAAGCGTTCAAAGAATCTACCTGGATATGAACCAATTGGTATAAAGCATCGACTACGATTTCGACTCGGATAGCAAAACGCAAGGATCACGACAATCACGAACGCGTTAATAAATCTTCGGGATATCCGGTCTAAACCTCATCCAAAGCCACAGAGAAATATGATAAATTTCGAGAAATTGTAAAATCGAGAGAAAGAAGAAATTTAGATTAGGAAGAGCCCCACGGCGATTCGTGGAAATGTTATCAACGCAACGACGAGTCATCGAGAAAATGGTTTACAAAGGAAACCGCTCGACCTTCCGTTGTTAGAACGATTCCGTGCTATTTCTGCCACGCGTCGGATCAGGTTTTCCTCGAGACAGTAACGCGTAATTCTTCCTCTTCCTCCTCGCGGGAGACGCGCGTAGTATCAGCTCGGCGAGGGACGCGCACTGTTCGAATAAGAAACAAAAGACTCGGCCTTATCGACATAAACATTCGTAACGCCAGAGATAAGCATCGGATATACCTAAGGCCGAGTGTCGCATAATGCACAATTATCGCGGAATATCCAAGTACGTTTCCGTCGAGCGGAAAGCGTCCGCGCGTGCGCGATACGATCTCTCGATCGTCCTCGAGGTCTAGGTCCACCTCTATCTCCAACGATTCCTCAAACCGCTTTGTTCTCCAGCAATCTCCGAGCTTCCGATTGCTACGAAGAAAAGCTACGGAGAGCTCAGCTCGAGAGCTGATCGAATGAATAAAATTGTGCTGATATCCGAAATTTATACCTAGAACAGCACTGGAACACCTTTTTCCCGAACCTTGTACGCGAAGAAAGAAGCTGAACTCGTTATCTTTTGAACATCGTTTGCTAGGCTATTCGGCAATAGTCTTCGAACGTTTCGGAACGTTTTCTTTATACTTTCCGGCTTTTCTCGAAGAATATAAGGTCGGACACTTGGTCTGGCTAAAACGAAGAGGAAGAGTACTCTAAAGAAGGGCATTTCCGACATAGACCTCTTACCGATTATCGCATTTTTTCACCGTTCTTGTATATGGTATATTAGATATATTCCATACACGAAGCTTACGCGATAGAGATTACAGTCTTTCCTCCGATATCGCGATTTCACGAACAACGAAAGGTTTCACCGCGAATATCGCGGAAGATATTTTTCGCGCACGGATCCCGGGATTTATGCCAAGAGGGAAGACACGCTATACCGGTATTTCTCGCCTCGTAACCCTCGTAAAAATAAGTTCGCCTAGACTTCTACTGTTATCCCGCGGCTTGTTGCGGAATTTGGCCGCGAGAAGAATCGGTTCCTCGAGAGATAAGCTGGCGAGCACGTGGCTAGGTCCGCGGACAAAGTTCAGCCGGGATTACGGATCGAGCTTGCCACGAAGAACCATTTTTTTTATCGCCCTGTCGACTTATCCGCGGCTTCGGAGAGGTCAGACCGTTCCGGGGATCCGCGAATCGAACAACGTCGGCCACTGTGATCCAGAAACCGAGGAAACAACCAACCATTCACCCGAAAACATCGCGTACGCGCTGCTTCAACCGTTCTTGCTTCCATTCCCGCGATTTCTCGCCAATTCCCGCGAATCTCTGCGATTTCTAGCCATCTCGATCGCGATCCTTATTGGAAAATCGGATTAATTTGGGTGGCTAGTTTTTCCACGAGCCTCGTGGCGCTATCGCTGATACAAATCGCGCGATCTCGGCAACCTGCTATGGTAAACAACTGGTACAAACGCGATATTCTTGTCGAATTCACGCGATTTCATATCTTCCTGAAATGCCCAACCGTGACTCATCCCGTTATTTTGCTTTTCTTCCCTGTCTCCGATCATTACCGATCTGGCAGATATCTTTTCGACCGCGATACCTTTCACGCGATATTATTTTCTTTCATTCGCATCGACTAATTCTTATTACCGAATTGAAAATTTTCCTCTCGATTTACTTCGCGCTCGAGATTCTTTTCCAGTGTCGTTAAGTGCACCAGGCTCGACGAGAAGAAACGAAATTAGAAAGAAGGAACGAACGCTGGTAACCCAGCGAGGTTCGTGGCAATCCCGGGGCAAACTGCTCTGGCAGAGTTGGGAATGGAGGATAGAAATTTGCTGGATACCGAGCGAGAAAAATCGTCGACTAGCACACCGCGAGCCTAGGCTAACTGTAACCACAGTTGGTACGCAAAGTTGGCGAGGAGTTTCCGGTGACGGGATCGGAAGAGACGAGACGAGACGAGACGAGGCTAGCACCTCTCGACACCGCGAAACGTTGGACGCGAGGAACGGCGACGAACCGGTTTCTCCGTGCAGATGCAGGGAATTAAACTGAAAATCCGCGCGAGTGCGCTAAACGGAGGTCGAAAATGGCGGTAAAAGGAGTGGCACTAAAAATGACTCGTTTCGACGGACTAGGTGAAAGGAGATTAAGTGGTATAAAGGCTGGCACGAGTGGCGTCGTAGTTCGTCGGTGAGTAGCACTCGACACCGGCGACGTACGCACCTGGAAATAGCTGCAGCGTTAAATAACAGCGTTTGCTCGCTACACGTGCTCGCATACACGGTGTCCCGAATCCACCCGGTTCCCTTTTCGCCTCTTTCTCCTCTCCCTCTGACAACTCCTCCTCCTCCTCTCCGCGCCAAACCGTGGAAAAACGCGGCATTTCGTTGCAACAGCGACCCAGATACCACTTTCCCGTCTTAGCCGCCGATTTAGCATCGCGATCCTAGGATCACCGGGTATTTCGAGGATCTCGCGAAGGGATATGATAGGTCAGGTAGGCTATATTTCATTTTGAAATCTTAACAGACGATATTTCAACGCTGGCATCCTTAGGATCAGTGATATTTCGAAGATTTAGTAAAATAGAGAAGAGAGAAGGTAAACCAACGTTGATTCTTGCGAATGGAGAGTGATTTCTTGTAGTTTTCTAAGTGCTAGATCTGAATCTGGCTGAAAAATCGGATATTAAATCAGAGGCGAGGACAGCTCGATTTTGGCGAAGTTTGAGAAAAGACGTCGAGAAGGGTGATTTTTTTCGGAAATTTTCTTTGTCGCGTCACATAGTGCCGTTCTTTGTCCGCGAAACCGAGTTTGATTTGTCGTCCTGCGATTTTTTGTTGCCGAGATACACAGTTTTGGAGATAGTCCATTTTTGGCAGCTGGAGGCAAAAGCGTATGTTAAATCGTAGCGCTATCTTTTTGTCCCGCGGTGTAGATAGTTGGAGATTAAACATTTTCGGAGCTTTACGGAAGCAACGGGAGCGTTCTTTCTAATTTCTTAGTGGAAAATAACTGGGTTACGTAAAGAAACCGGTTGTTCCGTTTCCGGTACCACGGGCGATTCCGCCGTTCGCGACTCGCGATCGCTCGATCGGACAGCAACGGCTAAAACCGTGTCGTTCGTTGCAAGTCCGGCTAAATATAGAGAGGAATTAGCGACGGGACGTTCGATTGAAAAAAGGCACGAAAGTCTTCACCGTCTCGATCGTCTTGACTCGTCGTTTCAAGAAGCAATCCGCGTGACAGCGTTACCGGAGTTACTTCAATTTTTCAAGACTCGTCGCAGTTCGAAATACTCGAGCCAATTTACTCCACGAGTTGCGAGATGACGGAGACTTTTAAGATCTCTGGGACGATCGAAATTTTCCTCGAAATTCTACAAATTCGACTCGATTCGAAAGATTCCAAATCCCGTTCACCGATCGGAATCCTTCGCTCCACGCGTGGAAACTCTTTTCACGTGGTCGAGTATTCGCGTTCGCGAATCTATCTCGACGCCGCGTATTTGACACCTCGTTGGATTTAATTGCCCCATCTTGGCAGAAATGCCGCGAGAAACCAGACGTTTTCGTGCCGGACTCTCTCGAGGGCGTTACTGGTTGGTCCGCTTAATCGATACGCGAGACGCGTTCATCCGCGAGAACTCGTTGTCACCTGTAGGTGTCCCGGAGCGGACTCTCGGTTTACGGTGAAACCGAGATCGCGGCGTCGCGGTCGCGCAAACGAAAGCGTTTCTACGTTCGCGGTGATTCGTCTCATCGAGCCTTTAATCAACCTCTCCGTCATCCAACCGATTTCCTCGCAAATGCTCTCAGCTTCCGGACCCGTCCGTCGCTCTGGATTACCGATTAGCTCTCGCTCCTTTCCACCTTCATCGTCGATTGGATAATCTTCCGTTGTCGTCGGATAATCACCGATTCTCTAGGAATTCTCTCGCCGTTTCCCACTCATCGCTAAAGGAATTCGAGAAGGTTCGAGGCAAACCCTCCGCTTCCTACGAATAAAACTTCCCGACTTGTCATAGATATACCTGGGACCGAGATAGGGACTTCCTTAACCTAAAAGACGCACCTGTTTCTTTTTTCTTTCTCTCCCTGCGTTTCAAACAGAACAGTCTCCCGCTTTCTTTGGTTCCCGAGGTCCTTGGATAATTACCGATACTCTAGGCTTTATTCCATCTTTGAACACAGTCGTTCTTGGATAATCCTCGAGATTCTACCGATAAATCTACCGATTCTCCCTGTTTGAATCGCGCAATCGACCAATAATCTACTCTCTTCTGTTCGATCAGCACCACCGATTCTCAGGAATACGCAGAAATGGAATGGGAAACGGAGTATCGGAATGGAGAAGAAGACGTTATCGGGGCTCGATCGCGACCCACCGATCGCCGGACAATCGGAAATCGGCGATTATCCGAGAGTAAATCGGCGGAACGGGCCACTTACGCGGCGGTGTCGCGATTATGTCCGAGCGATTACGCTGGATCGCCGAGCGTAGGGAAAACACGGCGGAAACGCGCGGCAGTTTTTCCTCGGCCAGCTATTTTCGGTCAAAGTCCGCGCGCTTCTTACGGAAGGAGATCGGGCGCGTGTATACGCGCGATCGTTTGGAGAAGCTGGAAACTAACCATCAGCCGGGGAAAATCTAAGCGATAATATTTACCGGCCCTCGACAGACCGACTCGTCTCGCGCGATGCATCCAGCGGAAGAAAGCAAACCAGCCTGCGAAGGACGGCGGGGCTCTCGGAATTTACGAGCCTCCCTTCCGCGCTTTTCCCGCAGGATTTCCACGCGAGGTGGTATCGTATTTGTCGAGAATATAATTTACGGTTGGGACAAGTCGCGACGCAAACTATGGCGTTCGTATTTCTCTTTCCCGAGAAGCGGACGAACCGAATATGGACGAACCCGCGAAGAAAGAAAAGGGTGAAAGAACGACGCGCGAACGAATATAAAATAGGAACGAAACACACGCGACGACGCTATCGGACAGAGAACGTCGAGGAAAACGAGAGATCAGACCGAGAAGGAGGAAAAGGGGAAAATGGACGCGAGTTGCGACACGGAAACGCTCTCGCGACGCGTCGGAAACTCGGAACAGGGTTCGAATACAAGGGAGAGAGAAGAGAAACATCTCGTCGTGTTCGACCGGCTCGCGAGGGTCGATACGTCGCGGTGGGATCGGTGGAAAACCGTTAAACGACGTTTCGTATTCTCGGGGCGGAGGCGCGCGTGACGACGCGTGACGTCGCGACCCTCGGCGCGTCCTCCGACGCGTCCTCCGGCGCGTGAAACGCGATTTTATGGGCCGGCTGCTTAAACAAAACCGCCGCGTGCATTCTCCGACTAGGGTTACCATTTTCTCGATCCTCCGCGAGCGTGCAACCCTAGACCAAACACCGCGGCCGCTCCTCTTTTGCTCCTCTCCGCTCAGCTGCGCCAGGGTCGAACGGGTCGCGGGACGCGTATAAAGGATCGAGCGGGAGGAAGAAGGTAGAAAGAGAGGAGAGAGAGACCGTTTCGGCCCGGTGGCGTCTCAGACACCGAGCCTTCTCGAGCGAGACTCGACTTTGACAAGGTTGTCGGATTCGTCGGCTCAGCAGAAGCGGGAAACCATAAATGATAATAAGGCGCGGCGAGCGCGCAGCGGAAGAGGAGAGGAGAGGAGAGGGGTGAAAGAGGAAGCAGAGTTATCGAACGACGGACGGATGGACGGATGGATAGGTGGACGGAAGGTTGGATGGAGGGTGAGAGGAGAGAGAGAGAGAGAGAGAGTGGAGGGAAAGGTAGGGAAAGGTAGGCATGGCAACCACCATCCATCTAACCATCCATCCATCCCCCTGGTGAGTCTGTGCACGCACCATCGAGTTTACCGTGTATCGAGTGTACGGGAAATCTGACACGGGCCCACGCTAAAAATACGCGGCCTGTTTATACGCGCGCGTCTACACACCTATGCGCGCACCGTGAACCCGGACGCTCCGCGATTCCGCGATTCCCGCTCTTTTCCTCTCCTCTCCGCTCCTCTCTTTCCGTTTCGTTTCGTTTCGGTCGCGTCGAGGAACGCCCGTTAACGCCACGCGTCGACCGACCGCATCTTTACTGCCGCCGCGCTGCAACCCGGCCAACGCTTTACGACCAGCGCGCTTATCCGCCTCGGATCCGCGCCGGTTATTCACCTCGAGGAACCGCGGATCATCCGCTCTCGCGAGATATCGAAGGCTCCTATTTTTCCACGCGCGACACCCGCTTCGCCAGGATTAAAAATAATGCACGCCTCGGACCGCCTGCGAATCCGCGCCGTGAGCTGCGTCGCGCCGCCAGTCCACCGACCACGGGTTTCTCTTTCCTCTGCCTGCAGCCAGGCCAATTTCCATGGAAAGCTAGCGCGACGAGGAGACGCCGCGGTGGAAAAGCTTCGGCTCGCGAAAGGAAACGCGATCGACGAATCATGATCGCCGGGAAAGCGAGGAAAACGGGACGCTGCCTAACACGCCGCCGAGAACCACGCTCCGCTCCCAACAATCGCGCGTCCATTCCGCGCTGGCAATAAACCGTGATTTACTCGCGCGGATTTATCCGCCAGTGCCCCGGCGATTTCGAAATTGCTCGAAACGAAAGCTCGCCCTTGCGGATGAAGCACAGCCGCCGAGGGAACGACGGAATTTTCACAACCAACACGTGCACGGGAAAACTCTGGCTCTATTCGACGCAACGAAACGGAAACGATCTCGATTTTCAGCTCGTCCGCTCGCGCGGTAAAGCAATAAGGAGGAGCGTGTTTTATTCGGTCAACGGGAAATTTCAACCAGGTCTAAAGATTTTATTTTAACCCCGCGTCGCGATCGACGACAGAGTCGGTCACAGGTCGTGCCATTTCGCGAAACACGTCGGCCAATTAATCAACCAATCAAGCACGCCTGAATTGCTATTTCTCTAGCTACGAATTAACTCTTTGAGTGCTATGGGCGCACATATGCGTCTAGCGAAAGCCATCGATGTAGACTATTTGAAGCCTCTCCATGATTATATAATCCTTCTTATGATTTGTTTAATTTTCCGATTATGAATGTGTCATACACCGTCAACAAGATCCATACTGCGCGAAGAAGTAATTCAGTCCCCGGTAATCATCAGCGTCAGCCGCGCACCGTCCGTACGAGCTGCATAGGCCGCGAGTATTCAGCACTCGAAGGGTTAAACTACTCCTTCGAACCGATTCCTCTACCCTATCTGTCGCGTAACGCGTTGCTCTATCGCTTAGAACCGTGATAAAATTATAACGACATAGGATAAATATCGTTAATGAAACTCACGTTGGAAAACCGGGCAAGTTTCGACGGGGTGTGGCAGGTGGAGCGTCGGGACCGGCGACGCGTCGAGCCATTTCGTCCTTGCGTCGCGAAGAACCACGCGCCGCTGAGGCACGAAAACATCTACGGGAATTAGCCGGTTCGAACTCGACGATGTTTACGTCCGGTCTCGTCGCCGAGCCACGCCCTTTACCTGTAACGCTCGTGTTTTGCCCTATTTCCTTACCGCCAGTCTCCATCCGAACGAACTCGTATAAACAATCGAACGACTCGCGAGGCGACGGAAACGAACGCCGCGGGTCGGATCCTGAGGATCCCAATTTCAAACCGGCTCTCCAACGGACTACATTGTATCCTATTATTCGCGAAG
Source organism: Euglossa dilemma (assembly GCA_002201625.1). Taxonomy (NCBI): domain Eukaryota; kingdom Metazoa; phylum Arthropoda; class Insecta; order Hymenoptera; family Apidae; genus Euglossa; species Euglossa dilemma. Next base: position 385,949 of record NIJG01000049.1, on the reverse strand, counting down.
CTTTCTACGCGCGTGGCTTAGAAGAGATCGATTTTTCCGCTAAATTAAAGATATCTTCCGGCGAATGTAAAGCAACTAAGCAGAAGGTGCGAGGGCTGGTTGGATAAAGCTGTTAAAATAGAGGGAGAGAGGTCCGCATAGATCGCGACCTTTGCCTCGTGTCGCTTGCTATGACCCTGACACGGGAATCTTATACGAGTGGCACACGTGCTATTTGCTCTCCGATATTACACGGAAGCTATCGTGAAACAAATGGAACACACAGGACCAATTTATCCGAAACAAATCGTAAACGCTCTCCGATACGTTAAGGAATCGGTGATCCGAAAATGGCCAGAGTGGAAGATGGAAGAATTACGAGAAACGGACGGATAAGCATCTGGATGAACGTCGTGCCGCAAACTAAATCCGAGAGGACTGAGAAGAAGAAACTCGGCAGATCTCGTAGAGTGATACATGTCCGTGATAAAATCGCAGGTATGAAATTTAATTAATGCTCCTCCGCGCTGGCGCAACGAGTCGCGTGTTATTCTTAAGCCAATCGTTAGATGTACCTACTTGTTGTCACCTAGACGGATTGCGAGTAAAAACTCGCATGCGAATGGAGGATAGGTGGATTATTATTAAGCAAGCACGACGCGCGATGCGCCGGGAGATTATCAATTTCACTCCGGAAAGTTAGTTCTTACTTTTATTCGGGACCGATCGCGGGGGCTAATTCTCGTTTCACCTCCGAGTTCAAACTTTATCCCGGAGTTTTATATCCGATATTGCCGGAGCAATCGATAACGAAATCGATAACGGATCTCGAGGAAACGCTCATTCGCGAGCAACGCGAAAGGTAGTGAACGGAGGAAGCTTCTGGCATACTAAGAGGAGGCCTCGAGCGTGTGGCTCTCGAACCGCTTCGAGGATCGACTCGATCGTGATACCGAGACTCGTGGAATAGCCCGGTCTCTCCTTCGATCATGGTTTCATCGGTTATCGAGTGCAACCAGCTGCTTTTTCCATCGGATCAGCCTCTTTCTCCTAACCGAAACGCTCTTCGTCGCTGTAACGTCCTATTATTACACCGCGCAACCACCCCGTTGCACCCTCAAATTTACGATTAACCCTTTGCACTCCTGTTCCTACGAGTGCGTTTGATTTTATTCATTTCGTAAACACAGTGTGGGCGTTCTTAATGGATAATTTCCTCGGGGTTGAAAGGAAAACAAGAAGGGGTGTGTTTGGTTCTAGGCCTGCTAGTGGACTCACCGGTAAGGCTACCAAGTGTATATAGGAATCGGAAGGTTTACCGAGGATTTGCGAGAAAACCCTCGAACCTCCTTCGACTCGAATTCCATGTGGCAGTAAACGTGAGAAGGGTGGCCGCTACAACGCGCTCTCCTTTTGCAAATATAAGATAAACTTTTAATTTCGTAATTCACCGTGTGCTCGGACAGTCCTTGGTCCAGCATAATCCCTATTCGATCAGAGTTTTGGACTTTCCTCTCTCGCCGAATGACACAAGGAATCCTTCAGAACCCTGCGAATCGACCGATAAGTCGCGTTTCAGAGTTAGACGACGGATGAATCGCGCGAACACGGGTGTTCGAACGGATAACGCTCACGGATCTTAACTAGATCCGAGAAGAAGACTTTGCCGGTGGTTAGGCGACCGGAAGAAGGACGCAGAGAGGAAGGGCGAGTTGTCGAACGCGGTGCGAAGGAACCGGGAGTGGAAAGTAGCGAGGCAAGCGGGCATGGCGGAAATTTTTGCGTGTCGCTTCACGCATCGACGAGTCATCGCGCAATAAAAGAATTCTTTCCTCGTTTCTTCCGGTCGAGCGTCTCTGATTGTTCCTCGAGACACGCATCCGCGGGATCAGCTGTCCGCGAAAATCTCGCCTTTTCTTCCTTCGTTTCCATCGTGATCCTACCGCGACGCGCGCTGTGTCGCGAGAGTCTAAGCTCGCCGACTCGAGGGAATAAAGAAAGCGGAGAAAAGGAAGGAAAAGGAAAGAGGCTAAATCGAGGAAGAAGAGGAAGAAAAGGAAAAGGAAAAGGAGAGAGGTGGAATAGTAGGGAAAAAGCTAAAACGACCGGCTAGGTCTCCTTCTATGGGAATAAAGCGCGTATTCGCGAAACAGATGGCGAACGAGGATCGTTGCTGGACCTCGATATAAGGAAATGGTCGGTGCGTTGTTTTTCCTCGGGTTTTTCATTAACACCGACAGCGGCATCTCTCCTCTCTCTCTCTTTCTTGGCATTGTCGCGTATAACTTAGACGCGCGTAGCGAGAAACGCGTCGGCCGCGAGCGTATAAGGATCGACAGGATTTCTAATTACGGAAAAGAGGATCGATCGAGTGGCGCGTCCGAGAAGAAAGCCGACCGTTTCTTCTGCCCTAGAATTCGGTCTCCTTTGTCCTGGAATCCGCGCCGATATGACACCTGCGATTTATTTTCCAGCCTCGGCACACTCGCTCTATCTGCTCTCCTTTCACCCATATGCCGTCCACCTCGCCATCATTCGCTTCCTCTACGCACCGTTTCCATTCCTCACGCCGCGTGTTACACCGCCATTTCCACTCGTCGCGTCGAATTTTCCCAGAGCGATTCGCCGCGATTACGTTTCGTTTAACGCCGAGGACTCGCGTGGATCACGCGGATCATTGGGAAGACACCGATCCGCGATCGGCCGTCGAGGCGCTTACCGAGCACGCACGCGAATCTCCGCGCGAGTGGGTGGTCGCTGGTAAACGCGAGCAACACGCGAGCAAGACACTGATTCCAGACCGACGATCGCGCTCTCGTTTAATCTCGAAAGCGTGATTCATTGTTCCATCCAACCGTTAACTTATCGTTATCGCCTGGCTATCTTCTAATTGCTAAAAAAAGATCCGAGTCTATAACGATCGCCTGCGACACGACCGCGGAATACCGTTTTTTAATAACACCTTCTATCCAGAACGTTGCAACTTAATTCCGTGTTAATCGCATGCTAATTCAGCTGTAGAAAAACGTAAGGATCTCGTAAACGGGGAATCAAGCATAACCGCGCAGCAATGACGCGGAGCGTGCCAGGTGTCGCAGGCCAGTACCGGATTTTGGCTTCTTTTCGAAACATTTGCTGTTGCGTTCTCGTGTCAAGGGGTCGTCCGAGTCAGGAGGATCGATTGCAACGTTATTTGCCGGTTTTAACGAAATACAAGGAAGGCAATTGTCTGCTCGACGTGGGAGTTTGCGTGCGAATTTGTTTGGTCGATAGATGACAGGGTTTTCATAAGTTGCAGCGTGTGGCGACAGTTGCTGACAAACGTGAGCTGCTTTCTTATCGATTAGGTATGTCTGTTAAGATTGTATACCGGTTTTAAACAAATCCACGCGGCTGTCGCTATGTCGTGGCAGTGTTTAAACGAATAAACCAATTTCCAAGTCTACTCGGAAATTTCGAACTTGAAATCGAACGGTTAGGTTCGATTTCTGCTTCGATCTTTTCTTCCAATATTTCCATGGAAAAATTCCCGGCACCTGCGGAGAAAGAGAGGAAAATGGAAGCACTCGCGTTCAGCTGCCCTACGCACGGCACATCCGATATCATTATCGGACCACGACACCGCTTCGAATCCAGCCGAGTCTGTTACCCCTCGAAGGGAGACGTATCGTATTTGCATATATAAAGTCCTCCATGGCCTCGTTATACGGCCTGAAATTTTTCGACAGCAATCTCGCCGTTCGCGCTATCGCAAAAACCGCTTCTTTATCTTCGGAGTCGCTTATTCTCGATCTTTTTGCATTTCTTAAAACGGAATTTAGGCGCGTGTAACGCGTAATTCTATCGCGAATAAGGCTATATTCGATTCTTTGCTCTAAATCGAAAGCTTGTCTGCTGGTTCCAGTAACTTTCGCCGTCCGGTAACTAGCCGTCTTCATCGACGGGATTTTCCAACGACGTGAACGAAGAGGAGAAGAAAACTCGCCGAGATGAAGCGCTAAAGGACTTTTCGGTTATATTTACGCGGAAAACTAGTTTTCCCCGGAAGATGGAGTGGCCGAACTAATTGATAGGGCGTGATAAAGCGGAGCTCGGGAAGGGAAATGGCGCGCGTTGAAATATCGCCGGTGGCTGATCGGGATTTAACGCGTTGGTCGCTTACGCGCGGCGCGCAAAGTCGCTGGCGGAAATTTATTCGCGAGGCGGAGGAGGAGGAGGACGAAGAGGACGCGATGTTCCGTGACTGGTGATAATCTCGCGGGAGGGTTTTTGCTCGGCGACCGGAGGCAAAGTGTTACGGTTGCGGCGCGTCCGCGGCTAAGAAGGTGATTGAACGCGATTACTGTCCGATGAAACTGTTGTTACGGGGTAATGCCGTCAAATGCGTGTATTTATAGAACCGCAGAATGCAGAATGACTGCCTACATCGAAAACTGCATTCTAACCAACCTGCCCGCCGACGGCGACCCAGTTATGCATCGGCGTTCTCCAATTTCTACTTCCAGACCCCCGGCCATCCGTCTATCGGCAAAATGGCGCATACCTACGTCTCCGAGCCCATCCACTCTCCTTTCCAACCTATTTTCGGGACAATCTCCCCGTTTCCACGCGAACCAAACTCCCCTCTGGTTCCGAGCTAACCCAACAATCGTTTTTTTTTTTTCTTCACCGAGCAATCGTCAGACTTATCGATGCAGTTTTTCTTGTCATCCATTGATACGCGTCTTCCTAGTATTCCAATTTTTTTCTCCAGCAAAAAATAACAACAGTTATCGCGACATATGTAGAAGGTGATTTGGAAGACATTCCTGGCACGTTGACACGACTGCGGCTCTCCTGTTTATTCAAAAGTGACGAAGCAGGGAGCACGAGAGGTCCATCTTCCCTCGTTTCTTGCCACTTAAAAATTCGGAAAAAAAGACGGTTCCAACGACAAGGGGACGTCTGTCGAAGGTGCCGTCCAAATCTCCAGTCAATCCATCGACCAGAAATCGAGTTTTCGCCTCCAAGCGTCTAAAAAGTATCGTTTCCAGAGAAGCCATTTAGTTTTTGCGAATATTCGAGCTTGCCAAAAGAGGAGAAAATCTGTAAAAGAACGACACGAAAGAAACTATCGAAAAATCGATTGTTCTTATATACATTGAGAAATAAGGGTCGCGGAACGAAGCGACCAGAGCGATAACACTGAATGCGGAATTTTTAAGGAGAAGTTGCGAAATAGCGATCGGAGCGATGACAGGTGGAACGTTAATCACCGGCGCTCGGCCAAAAAGCGCGAAACGACCGCGTTACCGTAATTCAAACTGGAGAATTCGAAACGGCCATACTCGATTACGCGAGGCGGGGCCAAGCAATCCGTAAAAAGGCTCGCAGAGGATGTCGCAGTTCGCGAGGTGGCATCCGAGAAATTTAGATCGCTTTAAATTACGAATCGCCACTGACGAGATTCGCCGCGTTAATTTGCGGCGACCCAAATTTTTTCTCCCCAGCAGAAAAACACGAAGAGACTCGTGTTTCGCGGATGCGAGGAAACCGCGATCCGTACTCGCGGTACTGATCTCCGCATCGGCAATTCTCGAAAAATTAGTTTGGATTTAGGATGACACCTGACGGATTCGAAAACTCGATTCTCTTTTATTTTCTTGCGGTAAAATGTTCAAAAACGCGTAGGCCACGCTTCGAATCGATGAAATTCTGCCGTTCGATCCCTAAACAATTGCGACACGACCGATCACTGCCGTATCGAAATAGGTTTCGCGTTAGGGTAATAACTGCGCTATTTTGTACGCGATTTTTCCTTTCGAAAAATTGCGAAACGATTCCGAAACCTAGGCGTATTTTCTCCGATAACGATCATAATTTTCGATTAGTAATTAGCCGCATAAAAATACGCAAAAGCTTGGCCTATTTGCCAGTACAAACGTCGGACTACCGTTTCCACCCTCGACGAGGTGAGCACCGTCTAACTGATTCGATTTATTTAGATAATTCCGTATCTCGCGGCTTTATCGCGTTGGTTAGCACTCGCTGGAGCGGAAATTACGATAAAACGGGGAACGAGTGTGCTCGCGGTGCAACGGGAACCATCATCGAATGCAAAGAACCTCGCGAGCCGCGTTTGGAAAGCTTGACCAGGGTGAACCAGAAGCAACGGGCACAGCAACAACGGGTACTCGTCGTCGGCTGGTTTTTTCCCCGGAACGAAATGCCAGCTGCCCGCCGATTTTATGGGACATTTATGACGGAATCATGTTAATGCGTTCACCGGCAGTGCCACCAACGGATTACCTTGTTAGCTCGGTTAGACCTGTTACTCCAATCGAATTGGCTACCACGACGTTCAGCGCGATACACGCCGCAATGCAAATCGTCTTTTTTCAATTTTTAATTTCAAATATACTCCCTCGACGTCGCTGCTCCGCGGTTTTTTCCTTTCACGCGGGTATAATCAATTTTTCGATATCCGCTTCGTTTCTTTCGTTTTCCTAAAGTTCCAATGTTAAACAACGCGAGGAAGAATTGCAAAGAAAAATCGCGGTGCGGGCGATGATCTGGATAATAGTAGAACGCGTGCTAAATTATTCGCGCGATGCGGCATAGGCGAGTAAAATAATTTTCTTTGTTTAGATATATATAATTCACGGTTCACTGTAACGAAATGGAAAGAAAAAAAGCGAGTACGATTACGTGTACTCGCTTTCCTACTCGAGGAGAAAACGATACCGATTTGACGAAAAAAAATCCGCGTATTTTCGAGAACGAAAGGCACGAGACGAGCGGTTTCGAACCGGGGAAAAAACAAGCGACGACGAGAATACTCGTCGTAACGCGAAATATCGGCGCGCTGGCTCGCGAGAAGCGGCTAACCGGTCAACGATTTTAATTAAACGCGAAATGGGGACATTTTTCGGGGAGATAATTTCGGATGATCAGGTCGGAGATAATCGCGGCACAGAGGCGCGCATGCGCCGCTCCCCTTTCGAATTTGTAATTCCAATTAAACGCTCGCGCCAGACCCGCGATCTTTTTTCTCCGGGCGAGCACCGTTTAACGGGGAAATTAATTGCACCGATGCACCGGATGCGGTTGATATAGCGACCATTCGCGTGAACCCACCGCGGTGAAATGACCGGTAAACGAAAACGGCAGTGAGATCTTAAAAAGAAAAAAAAAAAATGAAAAATAATGGAACGACGAGAGAGACACCGAGATATCGATTACTCGAGCGTGGAGAGAAAAATCGCGAGAACGGTGGAAACGTAAAATTTTCAGCGATTCGAGAAGGACGGTAGGGTTTCGCGCGAAGTCGGTACGGCCGACTGGCCCGCGATTTTTGTTCTTCCTTTCGGTAACCCAAATAAACGTTATTTTTTTCGCGCCACCGGCCCACCGAAATAGTAACGGTGACGGTCTTGATCCGCGAACGACGATCGCGCCAATCATTGTTCGATGGTATTTAGGAGACCGCCTATTTTCAGCCCACTATTTTTGTTTTAAATGGCTTTTGCGACGAACCCCTTGCCAGCGAATCCCGATCCATCACCGAACACAGTCACGCGACTATTACACCTCGCATTTTCATAATCCGGACACCTTTTCCACGCGGTTCCCAACACCTAATTCCAACTATCGACGTTCGTTCGTTCGTTCGTTCGTTCGTACTTGACCTCGTGTTACCGATCACAGCGACCTCTTTTAATTCTCTGCGAATAGACAAGGCCCTTCCCTTCGTCTTTGTACGATTATTTTCTTTCCTCCATTAACCCTTAACGAACGAGCGCATTTTTCTAATACTATGACCAGTAAGTCGACGAATTTTTAGGAAATTAAGTGCTTCGTTTCCAGAGCGAGAAAAGACGCATAATTAATATCGCTTTATTTGATTTTATGAAAACTTACGGTAATAATAGGTAGTATTATATTATATGAACGGATATAAAAGAATACCGAAGTGAAAATTTCAGAAAAATAATAGGAATTGAAATAAACAAATAGATGCGTGTATGTAATGTATAGATTTGTATACATTTATAAATTTATTTTTTATAGATTAACGATATATTTATACAAAATTACTTATATTTTTTTTGGCTGTGGAAAAAAGATATGGCACGCAAGTACGCACGACTTCGTTTCTCTTTCTTCTAAGAGATAGTGCTCCGAAAATGACGATAACAAACTTTATTGACCGCATATAAAACGATGTATTTTCGCTGAATCCTCGGAAAGGAATGAGAGAAATGCGTTCCAGAGCACGAGAAAAAACAATTGCCGATCGCCCTTAATCGTTGCACGTATAAATAAGGCCAAACCTAACAGATTTCCTAAAATATCACGTCATGCCGCGTGTATGGCGGCATTCGTTCGTTAAGGGTTAACGTATGGGGAATTGCGAAAAATTTGGAAAGATTCGAGAAGCGTTATTAATCGTTTTTTCCGACGAGATCCATCGTTTTTCCATCACACGATCCATCGCATCCATCGCGGATCGTGTCACCCATTTCTCCGATCGAAATTTTACCCGACATTTTAGGCGCTGTTTCCTTGCATCCGCCTCGCGTGAAAATGTCATTTTGCAGGAGGATCGGGGAACGCCGGCTATAGGGGCAAAGTTAATTAAGATCGCGATCAGGCGAATTTTCTGCGCAACCTGCGTTTAATTAACGGCCGCTCGGCGTTTTCGAATAATTCACCGGGTTGAAATTACGAATAATTGGCGGGTTCGCGTACGAGGCTCGTAGGCTTATTTGCCTACGGGTTTTCGGGCTGCGGCCGTGTGCGCGGGCAACGGTATTGTTCCTGCTATTGTTGAAAAGCCCGGCTGCAACATCGCGAACGATCCGGAGGTACGCGAGGCCGGTGGAAAAATCGCTTGGAATCCGATGACGTTGGACCGATGGAAAAGGTAACGGCCGATATCCCTACGAGAGTCACTCCCACTCGGTTTTCCTTATCGAACCAGCGCCACCGAGCCACCGCTCGGACAAACGACCGATAAACGGATGCGACGACTTTTCTAATTTAACCAGTTACCACTTTGTTACTCGCGCCCGATCCCATCACGCGACTTTCCGTCCACGATTGAGAAAACTTGCGCCGTCTTTCCATTCCTTTCCGCTTCCATTCCAATATTCCTCCGATTTATCCACGATTTTCCTCATTTTTTCCCAAGCGAGACTTCAACTTTGGTCTCGACTCTGTCGGAAGGTTGGATTTCCATTGGAAACGCGTGGGTGCAGCGTTCGTGCGAGAGGAATATTCATCGCGCTGTTTCTCTTTGGTCAAGCAACTTGGAAATTTGAGTTATCGCCTTACGCGAACTCATCGGCTATGGATAATTGCGAGATTTAAAATACTTTCTTCAACCGTGGGTGGAAGAGAAACTTGGAATATTCGCGCGAGTTTAATTGGATCCTAGTATATGTTGTAACACGCGGGCTTTTACGAGCAACCAAGGAGAAAAATGTAATATCCGAGAAACGCTTCTGTAATACTTTCCGTCGGGGATATTCCATACCAGGGAGAATATTCCACGGATCGGAATATTTCTCCGATAGAAAATTACCTTTCACCTGGCACCGTATTCACTAGCGCCACCGCGGTTCCTATCTCCTTCGTTTCCTAATATCCCGCAGACAATCTCCGAATTCGATTACGACGCGTGTTATAATATTAAATATTCCGATTGTTTAATACGCAAACGTTCGAATACTTTCGCGCAGGCGTGTATCGCGGAGAAGGAAGGACGGGGGAGAAAATGGCGACTAGGAATCGAGGGTAGGAGCAGCGGCGAGAGAAAGGAAATACGCGGAGAAAGGGTTGGAAACGCGTGGACATTCCGGGAGGATTTTCCCATGCACGTGCGCATGCGCGCGAGCACGTCCGAGTCGCTGGCCGCTGTAGCGATTGCGCAAAAATCATTTGCATGACAATAGGGTAGAGAGGCCGTCGCGCGCGCGGCGGATAGTTGAGCTCGACGGCCGAAAAACGCGTCCCGACGCTGCGGACGCCGTGGGAAATCGGGCGAAACGCGTCGAAAAACGCTATCGCGAGCTTTTTCAACGAAACGGGTGGCGATTCGCGACTATAACCGAGGAATTTCTTAGAAAGTTCGTTATTACCGATTCGTTGATGTCTGCCGCGACGGGAGATGAACTTGGGAACGGAGCGGCTTCGTGCTCTAAATTGCATAAAAAAAAGTAACCAACGAATCCACTTAGAAATCAACATTCGGTAAATTATCCGTGACTGGACGGCAAATACCGGGTAACGTAACGCGTGCAGAAACGCGAAGGCGCAGCGAATTTTCTGTACACGCGGTAATAACGATATTCCGTTGTTGCGTGAATATTTTATGGTAATACGCGTTTATTCTAATAGACGTTTCGAACGGGGGCTCGGGGGGAGAAAAAAAGTTTTAGCGCGCGCTCATTTGTATACTTTTACTGGGCAAAGTGTGTTAGTAGGCGTTTGCGCGATTTAATAGTCGCGTTATACGCCTTGGCAAGACCACGCCGATACGTACGTAATTATACGAAAGTTGGTAAATATAAATCACTTGTTTTTTTTTTCCTAGCGAAACTATCCGAGCAGGTGTACACAAACGACTAAGCATCGGCCGTTATTTAATTACGTAACATTAACGCAGCGCGCGTTGATACGACGATATTTGCATACCCTCGTTCACCGGCACGCGTATTTGCTGCAGTTTACAGGTTGCATCTCCACGGCGAGTCGTAAGGCGTAAAAATCAGTCGCAGCCCGGCCGAGCGGATTTCCGAGAACCGCTTTAAGCGGCATTCGGCATCGATAATAAACGCGGAATCGACACGACGCGGTTAACGAAACATCCAACGGCCGCCGACTAAATGCCGCGCATTAATTTTTTCTCTCCGCCGACCGGCAACCTTCGCGCGATATGTAAACAAAGGTAAGCGTACGCTCGAGCACGAGGTCGCGACGGTTTTTCGTTACAGCCGAAAAACCAGTACGAGTCGCGTTAATATCGCGCGTGTAGTTGACAATACGTCGGGATTCACGCGCCAAGGGTAACCCCGTTGGATAATTCGCTTTTCGGGGAAATAAACAAAAACGAGTCGCGTTCGAGGGCAAATAAGCAAGGTCTGTTTCCGCTCGACTAGGAAAAACAGCGAGAGAAAAAAAATGGCAAGTAAAATTAGACCCGCGTACTCTTTGCACGGGTAATAAAAATTCTCATACGCGTTTGTCGTTCGTTTGCCAGAACAGACAATCGCGTTTTTCTTTTTCCTTTTGGCAGAGGATTATAATTACGAGTAGGCGAATAATTCGGCAAGGACGAGATAAGCCGTTCGACACGGTACCCATGAACCGTTGCGACAACCCGATACGAGTATTAACCGTCCGGCAACACGTTAATTGCCCGCGCAGAGAGTTCCGATAACGGCACTCGATTATTTCGTAACTTTCCCCGACACTGTGTGATCGTTACCGACAGTGATCATCTTAGATGCTCGATCGAGATTACCGAGAAAGTGTACACAATATCGCGGAGTGTGAAACGCTGCGCGACGGAACGTCTCGGAAAGGGACAAGGAACGTTCGTAACGACATGGCGGGAAGGATTCGGGGAAAGAAAAACAATTTCGAAGAGATTGCGTGGAACGAGAGGGTCGTCGGGACCCTTTAGAGGCAACGAGACGAAGAGAGGGTGGCGACGTGGCCAACGGTCGAGCAGGTCAAACTCGATTCGTTTGGTTGGGGATCGAACCGCAGGTAGTCGAGACATATTCCTTCCTTTTTTACCGCTTGACAGCGCCGCACGTGAACCAGCAATCTCGAGGCCGGATCCTTTCCTCCGGGCAACGAAAATCTTTGCGAAATTTCTTCGCCAACGATGCTATCGAACCGTTGCGTCGATTCGATCGCGAGAGAGGCTTAGCTTTCGGGAAATCGTTGGCCTTCGAGCCTCGCGAGTTTCGACCATCTCGAACGGCCGAATTTCAGCCTTGCTATTGGACGATATTCAAAAACGGTTGACATTACCGCGAGAAGCGGTTCCGATACTTTGTTCTTTTCAAACATGGATTACTCGACCAGCCAAGCCGGCTGTTGGTCCTTCTTCTCGCGTTAAATCGCCAGTAACGAGCGTTTCGCGATGCCGATAGGTAGAATAGAATTCGCGGAAGATAACCGCATCGAATATCGTTCTACGTGGAAGGACCTCGAGCGCCTTTGGAGGTTACATTTCCAACGTAACGCTCTCTGACTCGCAGGAAACCGAGCAGGATGTTGATAGAATAAATTAGTTACTCACCATTCGAGGAACGCCCACGTTTTCGCACAGGGTACACCTTTCTCGAGCGATCCAACTAAACTCGCGACGAATAAAAGGATAACCGAATAATTTGAACACGACGAGGACGAACACAACACACTCACAAGTCACAAAACAGACTGAAGCTCACTGGCCGGGCAGCTCTCTTCGACGTTGCTACGAGACCAACCGAACCGACGCTCCCGCCCTCTGCCGGCCTCCTCCCAACTTTTCCGCTCGCTACTCCAGCGCGCCAAATTTCAAACCTGCTCTTTTCTCCCGTCGCCTCGCGCCGCTAAATATCGCGAAGAAACGTCGGAAATAATTCACCGAGCAAAGATTTCTCTACTCGATTGATAATTACGAGTAAGGTAAACCAGTTAAGAACGAAAATTACGTAATCAAGGCACGATTTATTAGGTCACGCTTAAATAACGTTCGAAATATCGACGTAGTGCCAGAAATATTTATAAGATTTACAATCTTTACAATCTTTGGTTGCGATTCCACGCAAATACAATTAAAATATAATTAAGTTATAAAATAAATATAGATATATCTTTTATTCGCATGTACGTATAATCGTAGAATTGGCGTTATTACCCGAAATGCGCTATACCCAGGAGGAACGATAGGTCTCCGTTGAAAATTGATACGTTTTGTAACAGACGTGGTCCTTAAGCGTTAAAAGACTCGCACTCGACGAAAGGAAAGGAGGAAATTCAAAGTTCAGGTACACTTTGGAATAAACCAATCGAACGAAGGACTCTTCCGACGCGAATACGTACTCGTGAAAACTTTCCTCGTCTACTGTATGGCACTGTTTAATCGTGTCGCCAATGTCGCTCTCTGCTTTCAATCGAAGCGGAATGTTTACGAAAAAATATAATACCGATTATAACCAGGTGTCGTGTAAACTCCGGCTGTACTATGAAATGTCACACTGTTGCTCTGTTGCTCAAAAATAAATACGCACGACACGATTTGCCTAATATCGACACCGGAGGTATCGTCGAATTGCGCGGCTATAGACAGATCGGGCAATAACGTCGAATTATCTATCCTTCGGGTTATCCTCCTCGGGATTTCCCGATCGCTTGCGAGATAGCGACGGTTACTTCAACACGTGCCAGACGGTGACGAGTTTCCGGGGATTTTGAAGCACGGAGAACCAGTGCAGCCTTTCCGTAGACCCTCTCACTCCTTTCCCGAGGGCGACCTTGCCTATGAAAAGGTCTCTCGACTTGCGAACCGACGTCACCGAGTCCTCGCTGTCGCTGGGATGCTCCGTGCTGTTCGCGGCAACCTCCACCGGTACGGCCTGCAATTATTTCGCAATCGTGACAAAATTCGCAACTCTCGGATAGTCTGCGGCGGTGAAAATGAATCGCGTACTCTGCTGCACAGCACCACGAGATATTGCACTATGTCCAGTTGATTGTACGATACGTCAAAGGTGAGGGTCTCGTTGAACTCGGAGTGGGAATTGGCGGCGACAAGCCTGGTCTTCTTTTTCTTCATCCGCTGTCCCGTTCTCCCGTTCAGCATCAATATCTTGACATAAAAACCTGGAAACGAGAAAGGACGCGTAGAGTTTGCGAGACACGGGAGAGGAGAAGCGGGGATATATGCCAGTGAGATACGCGTGGCGCTTACAAAAGTTGCTTAAACTCGACACCGTCGGAGTAAACTTCACGTCGCGCACTTTCATTACGTTTACGGTCAGTCTCTGCGCCGTAGGTAAATAGCTTATGCCTAGCAAAACGTTGCCGAACTCCTGTAACCAAACGTTTCGATTATTTCCTCGTCTATGATGGAGGGTGTACGCATCGTTACCAAATTGGACGGTTTCATTCTGAAATTGAACATGTGAATTTCCGGGCTCTGCAGCACGCGTCTCACTTCCTTCAGCGTCACCTTGAAGCTGCACAGCTCGGTGTCATTAGCATATCTGTCGTGGTCGTGCGCGGCGAACTCGAGAATCCATTCCTGCAGAAAAGGACAATCGGGCTGGGTAGAGTAAACGGTTCGAAGAAACCAGCAAACGCGTCATTCCCTTTGTCACCGCGGATCCATTGTCCGTTCGACTCGCAAGCGTATTTTCGCAGAAGGAAATTTCGAATAGAACCCGAGCATCGATCGTTCCTACGCGGCGTTGTCGGCTACCATCGTCGACTACGTCGTCGAGGTACGCTTTTCGCGATAGATGCGTTTCGCGAGTGACGCGTTTCGTAGCCTTGAGTCGAATACGACGGCGGAATACGCGCGGAATACGAGCGGAGACGATAAAGAGCTATCTACCTTAACTTCGTGCGGTTTGACGTTGGCAACGACGAAGGTCTCCTTGAAAATCGGGCTGGCCGTGTGCCTGACGCCCCTGGTCCGGAAGCTGTGCAGCTTGCGGCGCTTCCTGGTGCTCCAGGATTGCTTGGTGATGGCGAGCGACACGTACGGCTCCAGGGTGCAGTTGTATTGTTTCGGCGGAAGGCCGGACAACGCCTGCGCAGCATTGAACTTTGAGGTTTACGCGGTTTACGTGGAAAGGTACGAATGGCTAATTAAGCAACCGAGCGCGCGTTCGTTTCGCTACGATAGTTTCTCCGCGCGTTCATCCTCCACCGCGAACGCTATGAAACAGCAGGACGGGCGGGTAAAAGAGACTCGTTATTGGTCCTTTCTCGGGAATCGGCAGCGTATACACGGCGAAGGATGAAAAGCCGATGTGCCGGGCACTAGTAGCTAGCGGGAAACTCGGGGATTCCTCAGAGATTCATAACCCGATTTGCATTCCGTCGATAAAGCAGAGAGAAAGGAGAGAGAACAGAGAGAGAGAGAGAGAGAGAGAGAGAGAGAGAGAGAGAGAAAGAGAAGGGAGAATGGGATGAAAGGTAAAGACGGGATATACCTCGACACCGATAACGAGCTTGCCGGTAATGGTCTCGTCGCAGGGCGGCAGGTACTGCAAGCTTATCGTCAATTCCGTCGGGAATTCCTTTTGTTTCTTCTCCGCTTTCTGCTTATCTTTTTGCACCAGGTTCTGGAACGTAACGCGCGGCGAATGAATGAACCCGGGAGCGGGTTGTGGCGTAATTAAAATGAAATTTAGCACGGGTAACGGGGCTCACCAGGGTGGACGAGGCATCGGCGCAGGCGAACTGCGCGTTGCTGGAATTCCAGGAATTCCCTTCGGTCGGGCTGGCGTTCTCGTTGATCGTACCTGTACAATATTTATCAGCACGGTGAAACGCGAGTGTCTGGTTTAACGATCGGGATCGAGAAGCGCGACGGAGCCGCGGAATTGTGTACGGTACCATTGCTGCTGCCCTCGTACAGGCTGCCCAATCTCCATGACCTGTAGCTCACGTCGTTCAATTTCACGTTTTCCTTCTGCTTGCTCTTCACGCGCAACGGCACGCTCTTTCCTTCTCTCTCTGCAACCAATTATTCTTGCCTCTGATTATGCAATTTGTAAACAGCCGCGATGGCCGAGCGCTAATTACGTCTACACTCGGGCTAACGCGAACGTATCGAGCCGAGTCCTAATTTCTACAGCGCCGCGATGACGAAACGTCCGCGATTCGAAGCTTTTAACGAGATCGAGACACGATGGCGGAATCGAACGCGGCCGCGATCGAGCGTGGAATCGCGGATAGAAGAAGAAGCGTAGAGGAGGACGAGAACGCGCGGTGAAAGAGGAGCGCCTCCTCCGTGAAAACGAAACTCTTTTGCGCAAGATGGATGGGCGTTTCCATAGCGGTGCTATCGGAAGGCTGTGTGCGGTTAGTTTGCAGGATGACATACCTAATTACGCAACAACATCGCGGTGGAAACGAAGGAAACGTCGTCCGCGTGTGTGTATAAATATAACTGTGCGAACAATGGCGTAATGTATCAGCCGCGTATACACACGATTCACGATGCAGGAATTTAAGCTTCCTTCCTTTCAGAGAAATACCGCGCGCGGTTCGTTGCATAAATCTCGCGTTTCGGATAAAGAAACGGCGACGGGCGTAAAGCGAAGGGAATTCGCGCGCTCTTGTCATTCGAGTTTTTACGTAAACGCGCGTGAAGAATCTCCGTTCCACATAGTAATTGAAACGCGTCGAGCACCGTTCCGCGAGTGGACAAACGCGAGCATCCGGTAAACCGAGCGATCGTCGAGGTATCAGCGAGCCTAGCGGCCTGAAAGGCCCTTTGCCTGCAAGGGTATCAAAAGCCAGAGCCGTGCGCGCGCGATTATTTTTTCCGGCACGCGTTTCGTCTACAAGCACGTGTGCGCGGAAGCATAGCTCGCAAACGTGTCGGGGAAATTAAATATTACTAGCTCGGCTTAGCCGCCAGACGCCTCCGCGTTTAATCAGCGCCAAGCACTCGCGCCAATTGCCTTACACCGGTTCGAATAGCTAATAAACCAGGCAGACCGCGTCGCGCGATACCGACCTTTCATAAACCCTGAATAATCCGTTCGTTTACACGGACGATCCTCCGGATGGTCCGCCGCGCTGCCTCTGCAACGCGGGTAAAAATTCGAAACGCGAGAATCGCGAGAATCGAGCCTCGATTCGAAACTGCTCGTTAGAGACCAGGATAATTGCTTCGCGCCACTCGGCCGATTTTCATTAGAGAAAACGCCTTGAATACAAATCGCTCGCTAAAAAGTGCCAATGACGGTGATAATTGCCAAGCCGCGTCTCTCTTCCTCCTCCTCGTCCTCTTCTTTTACCTAACCGACCGACCAACCGCTGGTCGACGGCGTCCTCGAAATTATAAACGCGCGCGTTACCTTCTCGCGTCGTGTCTCGGCGCGACAACGGGTAAACAAGTAAAGAACGGATAAAGAACGGAGCTTACTTCGTTTCCTGATGCATCTGTATCCAGGACATCCCGGCGTGAGGAAACAGACGAACAGGAGGATGGCGAGGACGATGACCAGCGCTGCGACCACGATGATGATGATTCGGCCCCACGGGCCAAAAATGTCATCGTTCACCATTCACTGGAAACGCACGTTCAAGGTTACTACACCGTCTACCAGTATCGAACGCGATCGACCATTATCGTTGCCTTTCCGCGTTTCATTCCGAGCAGATATCGCGCTAACGACCAGCAGCAGATTATTCCGAGCGATTCGTCGGCTGGTCGGCTGACGAGCGGAAAAAATTACTCGCGTCCACAGGTCGCGTCCCGCCTCATGTCCCGTACATCTGTCGCGTAGTTCTCGCTAGTCGTCGCGACGCGAAAAATAAGCCACGTTAACGCGCGCCTCGCTATCCGCCGGACAAAAACGCGAGGGGACTCGTAACGCGGACAAGTACGACCAGACCGAATGCAACCGATCTTTTTTCCGAAATTTTTTTTCTCCTCTTTACCCGTCGCGCACTTGCGTCGTCCTTGGCGATCGAGACCGAGGAGAGCACCTGTTGCCAGAAGCCTAGCGTACCGGGGAAACGGCATATGGCTGATACCAGCCTTTATCGCTCTTTCCGCCTTATCTTCCCGGTTGCTACCTTCGCCCTGCCCCTCGCGTCCTCGCCAAAACCGAGCGGAACGGAAGGAAATTTCTCGGGGACCGAGGAACCACGTCGACCGCGATCCGCGAATTCCGGAGAAGGATACTCACTCGGCCAACGGACTGTCCCATGACGAGAGGAAGTTTGACGGCGCGGCGGAATCGGCTGACATTCGCGAGCAATGGTTCGCGCGAGGAGGGCCGCGGTGAGGAGGATCGATGGAGGACGCGCGCGTCCTTCGCAGGCCAAAGCGGCGACTTGCTGCGCGATCGTCAACTACCGGTGAACGACAAACGAACGCGGCTGCATAGAAGGAGGAACGAGTAACGTGCTATCTACCTGCCCCTCTCCAGCTTCGACCACTCTGCCTAGTCCGCCGGTAGCTGGCGGTGCGCGACTTACCTTTACGCCTTCCAAACCTCCATTGTCCTGACCATTCCACCCAGCCGTTACTCGCGTTGCCCGCCAAAATCTCCCGAAAGACCGATGCGACGCCGGATTTCCGGAAAACCGCGCTCGAAAGATTCGCGAAACCGGTCTACTCCCCGCGATCCTCTAAATAACACGAAACCGCTCCATTGTAGAAAGCAATAAAAGAAGTTGCTCGCTGGTTGGTATTTTACCGTGCCGAACCGTTATGCGCGGGCAAACTTGAACTGTTCGACGAGGAAACTGTGGGTTGCCGCTGATAACGCTATCGCCGGCGTGCTCAACCTTCTCTATCAACCGCGCGTCGATAGACCGTGCACCGTGTCGCCGTGCGCGCTTCTTTCCGCTTCTTTCCGCTTCTTTCCTTCCCGTTTCACCGGCAAACCGATCCGCCATCATCGCGCGCGTTCCGCTTTAATCGGCGCGAATTAAAAACGGCTCGGAACAGATCGCCGGACAGGCCGATATCTATTCGCGGCGCGTATCGTAACGGGCCAACTGTCGAATAATCGCGGATGGTTTACATAGCTGCCGCGTTCTGGCCGCGTTCTCGCCGCGTTCTGGCCGCGTTCTGGCCGCGATTTACAAATTACTTTCGATGATAATGAACCGGCCTTATGCCCGGTCAAACACCTCCGAGAGCGGCGAGAAAGAAAGGTCCGCAGGTATGTAGCTTAATTAAATTGCGAGCTGTTCGCGCTGCGCGATCACCAGGTTTTATTACGCATCCTCGTTGCTCTATTTCATTTTCCCCGGTATCGAGTTACGGCTATCCGTACGCGCAGATGTCGAGAAGAACCGCTCCGAAAGGAACGAGATTTCTCTTCTATTTCGACCGCATTTCCAAAATTTGTCCATCCAATCGAGGACTCGCGATTCTTTCGCGTTTGCAGAAAAATTCCCTTTCCCTTGACACTGGGGCCGGGAAACCGGTGTAAATGCCGCTGCTGGCGAAATTGATATCGTTTCTCGTCAGGATGGAAATGGTACACGCTGCGTTTAGACGCGCGTGGGCTTGCCAGTGACGAAAATCGGGGTAAAATTTCATAATCGGCGCGGCGAGAGAAGAGAGGGAAAAAGCTCGGCAGCCACGCGTTCGGATTAAAGAACCCGTTTAGCGTTACGAGCGCACGCATACCAGCTTCAATTTCGCTATTCCTCAATGAAACATACCGATCCGTTGGCAGGTTACGTAACGGTGTTGCGTAAAATCCATGGAAACCCGGTTCTCCGAGAGAAGATCGCACCTTGCTCCTCGCCGGGCGAAGCGCCGTTCGCGACGCCAGTCGGTCAAACGGTTCTTCCACCGTTCCGTTCCACGTCAGGAAGGAAATCGAGATTTCCACCTGTCGCTCGAAATCACGCTAATCGGCCGACCAAGTTTCACTTTTGTTGCTCGATCGAGCGAACCTGTAATTTCCCTCCTTTTCCTGCTAAATCCTCCAGCGAACCCAGACCGAGTCCGGATCTTCGAGTCCGCCGAAACGGATTATCCGACGCAGATAGAAAAACGCGTCGGTTGCAGGCCGAGAAATTGCTAGCGCCTCGCGTGATACGGTAATTTCCCGTGAAACTTTTACATAATTTTACGCAACGCCACGGCGTCGCTCAAGGTCTTCGCCAGTTGCCTCGATCATCGAACGCGCCGCGAGTCGTTCTAACGAACGCTCTATTTACCATTTCGGAAGATGTACCGCGTCTCCCAAGTTCAAGATCGGCAGATCCATATGGGATCGGGTAATTTTCGGGGAGAATCGTGAAACTCGGGAGTGGAAAAGGCAGACCGAGGAGGAGTCACGTCCGCGAGGTCCGAAACAGGAAGGAGGAGGAGGGAACGAGGAAATGGAGAGAGAGTTCATCCCCGATCGATGGGTGACCTCGATCCCCGGTCCGACGTCTCCTTTCACTCGGGCACTTCTTTCCAGAGCTGTTTCTCGGACCGGCGGTGCCGAGGAACGCGATTGCATTCTATCGAGGAACGTGGCTTAGTCCGCGGGAGTAGGCCGGCACGACGTCGCGTTACCGGACAGCCCGACATTTACATTTCACTTTCGCGCAAGTGCCATCGGACGCGCGTCTAGTCGGATAACCTTTTCGCCGCTGTCGAGAACCACCGCTCTTTCCGATCCAGATAGATCGCTCTTGCGCGTTCGAGCAGGCGTAACGGATTCATACGTTTCCGCCGAGCGAAATACGACTCGGTGTCCTCGTGGAATTTCCACGCGATTTCTAACGTCTGGCGCGCCTTTTGTTTCCTCGTAGAAATAGAAAGGCGAAGAGAGTACACCGCCTGTCGAACGCGAATCGACACCGGGTGTGTTTCAGTTAACCAGCGGCGAACGATCGAGCAAAACAGTTCACCTGCGTATGCGTGCACCGAATAGATCAATCGGACGAAAAGATGCTGAACAACGTACCGGTCAAGCTGTGCATCCTGTTGCTCCTTTACCAACGTGAGTCTCGATTCTTCTCTGTCCTAAGTATATCGCGTCCTTCGCCTACTTTCATAGCAAACCGTGTCCCGGTGTCGCAAAGATCCCCGATCATAGTCCGACCAGCCTCCTTACGTAAAGTATCGCCACGACCATGACAATAACCAGTAACGTTCGTTAATCCTTTCAGACGCAACGGGATTCGTTATCCCGGAAGAGCTGCCCACCATACTCTCGCTGATCTACTCCAATATCCCACCGATTAAGAAAGGTAAAGGAATGTCGCGTCACGGCTCGATCTTTCCCCGAAGTTGCTTTTCTCGCGTCGTTAATAACCACGCGCTAATACCACTTTCACTGGTCACGAGTCCCTCGGTTTTTCGATCGAACCACACACGGTCCCAATCGCGCGGACCCGTTTCGCTCAAGCTCCTCTTTCTTTTTCCCTCGTTCCTCGCGACAGGTACCGACTCCAGGATCGGCGTTGGTTTCCGACTCGGCGAACACGCGGATTTTCAGGTACTGTTAGAGCTGGGACCGCAAACGGACACCGATCCCATCGGCAATGCCGACTCCAAGAGGCGTCGAGACGTGAGTACCACCCCTCGAGAGACGAGTAAACCGAGTTTTCCGAGACCGTGTCGGTGGGTTTTATTAACAGGCGATGCTGAGCGCGGCTATGCGAGGAGAGCTGGGACCCCTGGCCCAGGCCGTGGCCAAGTATCAGATGGAACGCAAGCTGCAGAGGGAGCTGGAGAAACTGAAAAACACCGAGGAGAAGCTGAACGCAGTGATAAAGCCAGGAAGCCAGGATAAGAAGGTACATTTGGTCCATGTTCGTCTCGATTTAGGTAACCGAAACGCTTCTTTTAGACTGCGGCCAGCGAATGGTTGACCAAGTGGAAGAAAGAAATGGCGAACTCGTCCGAGGATCTAGGCTCCATGGAAGACGCGTCTGGTGAAACGAACGCGTCCAATTCGAAAAATAATGCGATTATACAGAGGATAGGGCGACCTCCGAAGTCGCACGGCGGGAACGGTACCATTTCCGATTTGAAAGAGTTGTACAAGTCGAAGAGCGACGAACCGAGCGAATGAGTGAACTTGAAATCAAATTTCGTAGATGGTCGAATTAACACGTACGGGCGAAAGTGACGGTATACGGGAAAAATATAAATCGATTAACCATGTGCCAAAGGATGTTACGTGTAATTGTCGGTTGTAGAGAAAGCGTGGTTCGCCGTGAAATCATGTACACATCGTGGAAGATGCAGGAGAGGCGACGTTTCTTGTACAAACACGGATATAAATAGTGCCTTGTTGGAAGAATTTTTACGCGAACGATATTTCCTCGTAGCTTTAGTCTTAGAGTAATAATATTTAAGTCAGGGATAGCTATACCGATCGTGAGATTGAATTAAAGACGTTACGAAAATACCGTTTCTATTTTTTCTTCCTTTCATCCACCGTATCGAGACTCTATATTCCTTCTCGCTTATTTCCTTTATTTCGTTAGTCGCTGAGCAATTTACTTTTACACCTTACGTAATTCGTATCCAGTTTTCGCGGTAACGCAGCTGGCGTGGCTAGGGGAAATTCGAATTTACCGACGGCGGATAAAACGAGCGAACCAGAACTGTAATGCCATTTTAAAAGTACACGTTTAGTTTCGTCCTCTTACCGCTACATAACATGGCGGAAGACATTTCAATGGTTCCCATGTGAAAGAGTTGCGGTGACGTGTCTCCTATTTTCCAGTTTCCCGGCAGTGGTTTCACAAAATGAATGCTTTTAAACGCGACAAGAAGGAGGAAGAAGATGGTAATCATAAATAAATATCGTTCCATTCGTATTATCATAGGTTTATGTTTTTAATCGAAATTAAACACATCGGTCTTATTCTTGTGACAGTTCCTTGTAAACAGATTTAAACGACTGCTCGTCGTGGAAGATAATTTTTCTCCGATGAATTCTTTTATTTCACGTAACTTGATTTTTATTATTTTCAATTATCGATTTATATGCTTCGTTCGAGCGAGTAATGCGTGCACGATGAATTCCATTGGGCACTTGCTTATGCGATTCTTGTGTTAATAGGTGGAGGAAACCCATTCCAAAATCTAGAAAAGACGACCGTTCTTCAGGAAGCTCGTACCTTTAACGACACCCCGGTTAATCCGAGAAAATGCGCGCATATTCTCACGAAAATTTTGTACCTACTGAATCAAGGAGAACAGTTGGGTACGATGGAAGCAACGGAAGCATTTTTTGCTATGACCAAGTTGTTTCAATCCCAAGACGTTGTCCTCAGAAGGTTGGTCTATCTAGGCATCAAAGAGTTGAGTTCTTTGGCAGAGGATGTCATCATAGTCACTTCGAGTCTAACAAAGGATATGACCGGAAAAGAAGATTCTTATAGAGCTGCAGCTATAAGAGCTCTCTGTACCATTACCGACGCTGGTATGCTAGCAGCCATTGAGCGTTATATGAAACAAGCTATCGTGGATCGTTCTTCTGCTGTTTCCAGCGCTGCTTTAGTCTCTTCCTTGCATTTGACCAATGTGTCTGGAGATGTTGCGCGTAGATGGGCAAACGAAGCTCAAGAAGCGTTAAATTCTAATAACGTAATGGTTCAATACCATGCTCTTGGTGTTTTGTACGAAGCACGCAAGACAGATAAGCATGCTGTAATTAAGTTAATTGCTAAGCATTTGAGAACGTGTCCAAAAAGTCCTTACGTAGGATGTTTGTTAATTAGAATATCGCGCAAACTGTTAGATGGAAGTGACAAAGGAGGAGAGCTGCTGAAATTTATCGAATGTTGTTTACGTCACAAGTCGGAGATGGTGGTGTACGAGGCGGCACATGCCTTGCTCAATCTTGGAAGGAATTGCACAACGGAAATAGCACCTGCTATTAGCGTCCTTCAATTATTCTGTGGCTCTCAGAAACCAGCTCTGAGATTTGCCGCAGTCCGAACCTTGAATAAAGTTGCCATGTCTGATCCTGCTACCGTTACCGCGTGCAATTTAGATTTAGAAAATCTAATTACGGACTCGAACAGATCCATTGCCACATTGGCGATTACAACCCTGTTGAAAACTGGAGCAGAAAGTTCGGTAGATCGGTTAATGAAGCAAATTGCTACCTTCGTATCGGAAATTTCGGATGAATTTAAAGTTGTGGTTGTACAAGCTATAAGGTAATATTATTATTATTGCAATTTAGTATTACTTTTGTATAAATCCGAACAGAAATAACATTTTACGGTTTCTTCTTTTCCCCTCTAATTAGGGCCCTGTGTCAGAAATTCCCTCGGAAACACGCAGTGCTGATGAATTTCCTTTCTGCCATGCTAAGAGACGAAGGAGGTCTAGAGTATAAGGCAGCAATCGCAGATACGATAATAGCTGTTATGGAAGTAAATGCTGAAGCAAAAGAAGCAGGTTTAGCTCATCTCTGCGAATTTATCGAAGATTGCGAGCATATTTCGCTTGCAGTTCGCATTCTTCACTTGCTTGGTCAGGAGGGACCGACCTCGAAACAACCATCCCGATATATTCGTTTCATCTATAATCGCGTGATTCTAGAAAGCGCCAGCGTTCGTGCGGCAGCAGTTACCGCGTTAGCACGTTTCGCTGCAGCTTGTCCACCGTTGTTACCGAATGTCCTCGTTCTTTTGTCCCGTTGTCAATTGGATTCGGACGATGAAGTCCGTGATCGTGCAGCTTACTATTGCACTATTTTACAGCAACAAAACGAACCAACTGTTTTACCTTTGGTACAGCCTCCGCTTCTCTCTGTTCCTAGCTTGGAAAGAGCTTTGCGAAATTATATGCAAACACCAATGGACGAACCATTCGATATCTCACAGGTAATTAATCAGAGTTGTAAAATTTTAAAAATTCGATAGTATGTTATTTTCGCACGCTTTTATGCTTCCCTTACAGATCCCACCAGCGCAAACAGCCGAAGAACCTACGCAAGTAGAAATACATACTACCGTGAAACAACAGCCTCGATTAACACGAGAGGAAAGCTTTATGGAAAAATTATCACAAATACCGCATTTAGCAATGATCATTGGTGATTCTTCGTTACTTAAATCTTCGCCAGTCTTCGAATTAACAGAATCCGAAACAGAATATAACGTTAAGTGTATTAAGCATACATTCTCGAAACTTCTTGTTTTGCAATTCGACTGCATAAATACTCTTTCCGATCAGTTACTCGAGAATGTGAGAGTAGCTGTCGAACCTCCCGAAGGGTAATTATACCGCAAAATATACTTTTTCAAACTGTCATATTTTCCGGAAGGTAATATATCTTTTGTACTTTTAGTTATACGATCATGTGCGATATGTCATGCCCGCGTCTGCCGTACAACGAATTAGGTACAACATATACAGTATTAGCGTATCCGGATGATGTCCATGCCAGTGTTGCTACTATGCCTACGACCTTACGGTTTATGGCTCGTGATTGCGATCCTGCGACAGGTGTCCCGGATGCTGATCAAGGCTACAACGATGAATATATGGTGCACATATTTCTTATGTTTTCTCAATTTTATGCTTTAATCGTTACCATTGACATATCGAAACGTCGAAGAAAGAAACTCGGCGAATTAAAGGAAAAATATGTATGATTTTCAGTTAGAGGATCTAGAAGTGACTTTGGCTGATCAAGTTCGAGGAATCGGAAACAGAGGATTAGATTTCGGCGTTGCGTGGGATGCCGGCGTTGAGAAAGGATACTCTAAATTGGAAGAAACTTTTGCTTTGGGCCCGTCGGTGACCAGTTTAGAGGGGGCAATCCAAAGTCTCACGGGATTTTTAGGCTTGGATGCTGTAGATCGAACCAGTCGCGTTCAGGCTGGCGCGGCTTCGCATAATTTATTACTTAGCGGCATTTTCAGAGGCGGAAAAGAAGTTCTTGCTCGTGCAAGATTAGCATTATCTGACAATCAAGTAACGATGCAACTATCTGTTCTGTGCCCAGATCCAGATGTCGCCGAATTAATTATTTCTTCTGTAGGATAAACAATTGTTATTAGATCAATTATACACGTATCATGTATCGAAAAATTTCTCCCATGAAAATCGATATCCTGTACCAAGAACTGTTTATTTTTAATATTATGAGAATAATGTTATGAGAATAGTTACAAAATGGGACTTTTTGTTCAATCCCTATTTCTATGTAATACTTTGTACATACAATTATAAAACGATTCTCTAAATAACATTCTTAATATTTTTATTTGACGCTGATATGTGACACTTTCTTTCTTGTATTAAATTTAAGCCGACATTTAATTTAATTTATAACAAGACGTTAATTTTTTTAAAAGCATTACGAATGATTCAAAAAATTTTTTTAGCCCAGCACTTTCTTCGTGCTATTATTAGCATCTCAGAGGAAGGTCATAGAAAAGTTGCTTCTACTTTATCGGCTGACTGCTTTACAATTCGTAGTATAGCATTATTTGGCTTCCTCTTGAAAATGGCTGCCGTGTTGGACGAAGTTGGTAAATCTGCCGAGAAATTAGTAAACGAGGAAAAAGACGAAATTGTCGATGAAGAAGATGAAGCTGGTGCAGTAGAGGCATCGAAGAAGAAAAAAAAGAAGAAAAAGAAGAAGAAGGCTGGTACGTTACCTTCCGTATTATTAGGTGTATAATGGGTTACGCAAGTTTAGTAGGGATTATCATGTGTCTTGCCGTAGTTTCGATTTTACGTTTTTAAAAATAATGCGTGCGTACGCATATAACAACGTTTATTCTCTCACGATATTATTCTATTTCATTATTCAACCTGTTGTGAAATTGTTTTGTATTTATTCGATACACTGCTAATTAATGGACGACGTAAATTATTGCTAAACGTGTCCATAAGCGGTGGAACGTGGAAGTCATCTTGCACCTGCCTTTCCTCGTGCTATCGTCTCTTTCGTGAAAGAAATTTGCCTTGCGGAAGATTTTTTCATTTCGTAATATATTTGAGCATTCTATGCATGTAAAAACATTTTGCGTGCTAAATTTTGCAGTATTCGTATTGTAGCGATATTGGGTTTGTATTAGCAAACAAGTTTTTATTCAAGAAATATTTTCGATTGCGGTATGTGGTATTGGAATTTACGTGCTTGATATTTTAATACTTTTATAATTTCTGTATAAATATTTTTTTAGGAGCTGGTGAAGCAAGCGCAGATGTTCCAGAAGGAGAGGAAGACAAAGTAAAAGTTGCTAATGCCGTAGATGAAGGTACCTTTTTTATATACTCGTATGAGATTAATTATTTATGCATATGATATTCAAATACACGTCGTATTATAGAAGGTGACGTAGAAGGAACCGAAAATGATGCTGAAACCGATGATGCTAAGAAGAAAAAGAAGAAGCGTAAACCACGTGGGAAAGCTGGAGGTCCTAAGCAACAAACAGATCCTCCGACTATTCCTGTCGCAAAATTGTTTCCGGATGGAAACTTTCCAGTAGGACAAATAATGGAACATCCTCCTGCTGCAGGAATAGACGAGAGAACAGCCAAAAATCGCTTTTCAAGCGAGGAAGCACGTGCTTTTGATAGAATGCATAATGATATTTATAACGAAGCAAGGCAGGCAGCTGAAGCTCACAGGCAGACAAGAAAGCATATTATGAAATGGGTATGTAAACGATTGGGAAATAATTACGGAAAAGGGAGGAGTGAAATAATTTGTATAAAAACATGATTGGTTTAGGTAAAAACTGGAATGACAATGATAGAAATTTGCAACGAGCTAGAAGATACAGCTAGAAAATTGATAGGGGAAGATGGACTAAAAGCTGGATTAGCATTTCCAACTGGCTGTTCCAGAAATCATTGCGCGGCTCATTATACTCCAAACGCCGGAGATCCGACCGTTTTGGAATACAATGACGTTACTAAGATAGATTTTGGTACGCACATCAACGGTCGAATTATCGATTGTGCATTTACATTGATATTCAATCCAAAATACGACAAGCTGATCGAGGCGGTTCGCGACGCTACAAACACCGGGATTAAAGCCGCTGGTATCGATGTTCAACTGTGCGATGTTGGTGCCGCGATTCAAGAAGTCATCGAATCATACGAAGTTGAATTGGATGGAAAAACTTATCCGGTATGTTTGTTACTTCTTGGTTACGATCTATCTACCTATCTTTCAACAGATAATTACTATTAATCGTTGATTAACGCATAGGTAAAATCCATAAGAAATCTTAACGGCCATTCGATTGCTCCGTACCGTATCCACGCTGGGAAAACCGTACCGATAGTCAAAGGTGGCGAAGCTACTAGGATGGAAGAGAACGAATTTTACGCAATCGAGACTTTTGGATCTACTGGAAGGGGAATCGTTCACGACGATTTAGACTGTTCTCATTACATGAAAAGTTTCGATGCCGGTTTCGTACCGCTAAGATTACAAAGTAGTAAATCCCTACTCAACGTTATCAACAAGCATTTCGGTAAACATCTGCTTATCAATATGTTTGAACGGTAGATTGAACGATTTGGAAAATAAGGAACAAAACAATGTTTATTCGTTACAGGTACTTTGGCTTTTTGCAAACGGTGGCTAGATCGTGTAGGTTGCACGAAATATCAAATGGCTTTGAAGGATTTATGCGATAAAGGTGCAGTAGAAGCGTACCCACCTTTAGTCGACGTCAAGGGATGTTACACTGCTCAATTCGAGCATACTCTCGTTCTACGTCCAACATGTAAAGAAGTTATTTCTCGCGGAGATGACTACTAAAATGACTATTGTTCTTGAATCGCGTTACATGTATTCGTTATATCCTCTATCTGAAAATGTACAAGCTGATTTATGCAAAATCACATTGACGATAAATGTTATTATTAATAACGCGATATTTAATTATACATGATCTATTGATATTTTATTCGTCGTTTTCCCATTGGTCGGTAGGAACAGCATAATCGTGTCAAAGCGAAACGTTCGTTAACGCGTAAGGTAATATTAAAAGTACGAAAGACAGATATTTTTTTATTTTATTTTTTAATATCGGGTCGTGAATAAGGCAAAAAGGTTTTTACGAAACGTTGTATTATCGAGGTTGTGTCATTAGCGTAACCAACGTTTGTTTTGGTCGTTTTGTAACAGGTTTGTCGTTACTTTGCCGTAGATTAATGAAAATGGAAAACGCGTGGTTGGCATTGAATAAAATATATTTAATATTTTAATTGCTCCAATATGATAATAGTCTTAAATATTACGATTGGTTTGCACAAGTGAGAGGTTAGTGCAGCTGACGCGTAACATTAAAATTTATATTTACGTTTACAGAACACGTCAACTTATTAACGAGTTTCTTTATTGTTTCGTAGAATTTTACATTACGATTATTTACGGAATATCACGATTACTTTTCTTATATTTCCGAAACGATAGGAGATATTGTTATTAATAGAAAATTTGCTAAATTCGAATTAACGATGATCACGTTCCTATAATACGTTGAGTGAAACAGTACAGTGCAACAATATATATTTCATTCCTTTCCTGAACTATAAATACTGAAGTTTAATAAACGCTACTATACCAATCTATCGGATGTCTCATTTAACCGTTAGTAGTTATTAGAGGTGTACAGTGGTCCCAGGGTATCGATTCTACTATTCCGTCTATCCTGACAAAACTATCAATACTTTGTTATTCAGGTCTAGTCCTCGGTATAAATTCAGGCACGATAATAAGCTAACTTCGGACACTTACATTTTGCACATGTTCGTTTAAACTCTCGTCCATGCTATTCACGACTGGTCTCTCTCTCTCTCTCTCTCTCTTAATTACTCTAATGGTATTTTTGTCGTTAGATGAGGGAGGGCTCTGAAAAACTCGAGCACGTAACAAAATATGAAATCGACTCGACGATCAAGTAAGCTATCTCTTCTTCTCAAGGCGCACAGCGAAGGCCTGTCTGTTGCGAATCTCGACACTACGATCCTTTTTGGATAACTAGGCGACGACCAAGTAACGAGGACACACAGTGCACCATACAGCATGGTTATTCGTGACCTCGACTCGTCGTTACTGTTCTTGCTACATCGTTCGGAATGGGCAATCCCTAAGATCTAACGTTCGAAAAGGCCTTGTTCGAACACGCATGCGAATATAAATCGTTTCAAATACGCGTCGCTTCCACGAACATCGTGGGAAACAGCGATTTTACAGCTAGACTATCTAACGAGACTAACACCGCTTAAAAGACGAATCGAATCGTCTGATGTGCGCGTTTGCGCTCTCTGAGAACTTTGGAAGTGTAAGGCAATTATCTACTTTTAACACGAAAGGCGCACAAGTGACGAAGCGTATCGCGGTTAAATATTACTTCGAATCGATAAATCTATCGACAGACGCGATCTGTTCTTTTCCTCTTTTTTTTTGTTCCATTTTTCGGTTTCTCTCTCTCTCTCTCTCTTTCTCTCTTTCGTCGCGTTTCATTTTTCAACACATCGTATAACGCATGGCGGATCAGAACGCTGTACCTCTAACGACGAATCGTACAATCTTCTTTTACCTCGCAGCGAATTCTTAACGGATTAGACGTATATGTACACGGTGAAGTTAGAAAATGTGACGAAAATCCGCGTCGCGACGCAACGTTTCAATCGTTGCTCTCCCGCACGACGGTATATGCTCATCTAGTTTCACGATCGACCTTTCTTTCCGTGTTCTCTCTTTCACGCCACTTCATTGCGAGTCCGTGCGCGGTCTCAGTTTCGCTCTCGCCGTTACCAAAAGATTGCTCGGTGCTTCCGTCGTTGGCTGCGACTGCTCCAGCTAAAACAGAGATCACCATTACCGACTGCGACTCACCCTTCTTTCATTCCCGATCAACGGCGAGAAAACGTCGGATAAACACATAACAATAAGTAATAATAAGGAGAAGAAAAGAGAGAAAGACTGACTGCCATCTCGATGTGTTTCGCCCTCTGCTCGATGGCTCTTTGCAAGGCGGTTCTGGGATCGTCTTTGAAGTTCTCCTCTCGGCTCTTCTCGGCCTCTCTTCTGGACGCAGCTTCCCTCTGTTTCTCGAGCGCCCGCTGCAGCTCGCTCTTCTGATTCAGCACGTTTTTACCGCTGGAAGAAAGCGAAAACCGATGCGGTTAGCTAATTACCAGCCGAGCCTGCCGCGCCGGCAGGGATCGCGCGGTCGCGCGCGTGGAAATCGCGAGGAGGAGAAAAACAGGCGCGAACGAGCTTTCCCGATGGAAGATAGATCCCCCGCCTGGGCCGTAAAACTGGCCGGGGAATGAGTCACGGCGCGTGTAGAGCGCGTACGCTAGCAGGAAACGATTTTCTCGATGATAGGCGCGCGAAGCGTACACCATCGAAAGCCACGCGTCTGATTCCCGTTACCGTATCCACCGACACGTTGCTCGCAGAGTATCAGAGGACGCCGACAACTTTCCATCGAGCCTGTTTCCACCGAGTTTCGGCTCTTTCGCCGCATATTTATCCGCCGTGGAGTTTATAAATAGACGAGAGATCGAGAAAGCGAGTGAAAATTGGATTGGCGTCTGGCCTCTTCCGCTTGAGGGCGAGCTTACACTTTCTGATTGAACAACAGCTCCCTGCGAAGGTCCTTGTGATTGCTGGAGGTGAGGTACGGGTTGATCGGCTTCCTCGGCAGGATCAGCCCGTCCGGTCCCATGTGAGGAGCAGGTGGCGGAGGAGGCGGTACACCCAACACCGGCGCCATCTTTTTCCCTGCAAAGACCAAACGCGAGATCAGAGGAGCGACACCCGAATCGTGGATCGGCACAAGGGGTGAAGCGTTTACGGAGCGGATGACGACGGGGTCTCTGGCGGTTTCGGTGGAATAATCGGCGAGATAACGGGTGAAAGAACGGCAGAGAAAGGGTGAGAAAGGGAGAGGAAGGGTTTTTATTCACCCTCCAAGAAGGCGATTCTCTGCCTGACGGAACCCTGCTCGCACATCGCGTCGGATAGCACTGAAGCATTTCCGGGCGAGAACCGTATCAAACTTCTATATACTTTTGCGTAGGGCTTCGCATAGCTGCTAATCGGATAGACGAGTACGCGACGCCGACCGCCACGTACCTGCCTTTCATGCCTCCAAGGTGAGGTAAACAATGCGCTTTTTATCGCATTAAATCGAATCCTCGAGTTGAACGGACCTAGCACCGCGCCAAAAGGTACTCGCGGTTACCGTGCCAACCTCAGCGCGAAAATTCCCGTAGAAAGCTTCGTCGTTGCAATTCCGAACCATTTCGAACACGCGAATTTCACGCGGAAAAATTCACCGAAGGAACCCGCGGAAATCGTCCTCGCGTTCCTGTTTCGACGCCGATGGTGAAAACACGCTCGGAAGCGGGACGCCTGTCGCAGAGCGATCGGACACGTTGCGACGCGTGATTTACGAGCAGCCGCGACGCACCTTTCTTCCGGGACTGTTACTCGCGTTTAATCGCCGGGAATATTCGCTGTCTCACCGTGATTCGACCGTTTTTCGCGGGAAACGCGTGACGATACTATCGTTTACTCTACCATTCACAGCCTGGCGGCATCAATCGGCTTCGTCTGCCGGTTAATCGCCGATACCGGCTCCGAACGGAAGCGTTTCGAGAACCGGACGCGTTTGGTAACGAGCCGAGTGACACTTTGCTCGCGGAATCCTCGTTTCGAAATCGGCCAGACGGAATCGCTAGGAAAGAATGCCGAGGAACGAGGCAGCGGCGCCGCGTCGCGCGATTAACGCCTGACTCTTCCCCATTCTTCCCTATTCTTCCCCATTCCTCCCCATTCCACCCCATTCCACCCCCTTTCCTCCCCTTCGCTCGTCGCGTGCCAGAGCTCCACCGGCGATCTCGCGTGACCTATCGGCGCGGAAAAACCCGTGAAAAATGCAGCACCGAGGGAAAAACGAGGTTGCGAAAGTGAGTCACTGTTTTGTCGCGCGCCTCGACCAGCGCCCGCGATTTCGCCACGATTAACACTAGGTTTACGGACGTTTTTGAATATCTGTCTTTATGGAGACCCGTCAGATTTACTGGTAAAGAAAACTACGTATTTTCTTAAAAAAATAAGACCATGAGTTTAATTTAAAAACAATTACGATATTAACAAACTTAATATAAGTTGATTAAATCTATTAATATTGTATAATTGGAGCAACTTACCCGTCAAATTGACGGGTCCCGTAAATCTAGTGTTAAAGCGATCCTCGCCTATTCCTCGGATAAACGAGTCTTCTACTATGTTTTCCTAAAATCCGCAACGACGCGGTCATTCGCGAAAAATAAAGAAAAAACGACTCTAGGGCTGAGTAACTAAAGGGGTATTCCGATTCGAAGAATCGAAGTAGTCGATTTTTCTTTGTCTTTTCTCCTATTTTCTTAGCGTTTGGACGTTAGGAAATGCGCGTGCAAACCCGTTCGACGAAATTCGTAAAATTGGCATAGGAAAGCTATCCGATCGTTCGTTTTGTCACGCTCTTCGTGTCTATGGAATCTAAAATGCTTTTCGGTTTCTCCGGTTCGGATAACCAGACGAGTCGGAACGATGTCAGCCATTCGAACCTGCTTTTAAAACGTTTTTAAAACTTTACCCAAGACGATTAACGATAATTTCGACAACTATGGTGAATTTCGTTAAAGTAGAAAATTACAAATACTCTCGAAGCAGAAGCACTTGGGTTTCCTCGGGAAAAAATCGCAAAGAAACGGATGCTCGTAGACTGGATTACCGGAATATCCCCGTTAATGGGGTAATTACTACGACGATGCTAATTGCCGGCGAATTCGATCGGGCGAGTAGTTGGAGCGCGACGAGACAGCGGGATGGAAAATCGGGGATTAATTTAACTACCGCGATGAACAACAGCGGCGACGATGCTTTCGCGTTTGAATGGCCGTGCATCAAAGGGGAAGTGGATCGAGCGCGGGTTTTACGAGCGAAAAGTGAATTTCACGGGCGAAAATCCATCGAGCCGCGACGCAACGCGACGCGACGCTCGCGCTCGTTACCAGCCGATCTTTTGCGGATTCGCTGAATTAGGTTCCTCGGGGAGTGCGCGAACGAACCACGGCAAGAACAAGGGAGAAACCAAAGTGCGCGACACCTCGTGAAATCATCTCCGCGTTATTGTTTTTTCCACCTGTCTCTCGTTCTTTTCTCTCATTTCGCTCACTTTTCGCCGAATCCAACTCGCGCGAGTTTAATAGGTCGGAGCGACGAGAAATATCGGAAAATCTCGCGGGAAAACCACAGCGTTAGCCCTTTTTTCCTTTATTTCGACGGATCTATTCTCTGTAAAAAACGAGCGATTGAATGGCGCGCGAAGGAAGTTTGCTCGACACACGGTTTGGAAATTGGAAGCCCGAGGGCAAACCGAGTCGTTCGTTTGTTTATAAGGATTTGGATGGAGACGATAAGGAAGACGGGTGAAGACGCGAGTGTGACAGGAACAGCGTGGTTCGTAGACCACACCGGATTTAAACATTGTAAGGTTCGGACAGGCTCGTGGATAATTTTCGAAGATGTTTTCCTGTTTCAGTTGCGCGTGATCCTCCGCCATGCTAGGACGAAATGGTTCGACGCATCGCCGATCCTGCCATACCTTATCGGATCTTTGCCGGTTTACGAACGTGAGTTTGATTAGCGATATTTATTCTACCTCGTTGCGATTTCGTCACGGTTCTAAGAAAAGTTTGGGGTAAGCGATAATGTTACGCGACGGATAGTAGAAGGATCGATTCGAAGAAGTAGTTTAATTCGGAGAAAAATAGCAATTCTTTCGCGTTAGATCGTGTTGTAAGGCGTCGATAATATAGTACCTCGTTGTTCCGTTCTCGTAACCAAACCTCGACGCGAGTACCTGCAGTAGTAATGTAAAAAAAAGATACCTGGAAAAGACGTCGAGGACGCGCGGAACTTGGAGAAGGTGGGCGAAATGGGTGACGAAATGGGTGGCCTAAAAGGGAGACCCAGAAACGCGGGTGGATTCATCGAGGTCTCTCGGATGACGCGGTCGTAGAGTTTCCCGGAATGCTGGAAAACGGATTATATAAATTACGCGGACGCAAATAGCGCGATTACCAGCTCTATCCGGAAGCGTGGCCAGAACCGTTGGAGCTCGCAACGCGGAAACCGTTCTGACCGAATAATCGAGCGGCTTTTGCCGATTTATCCGACCTGCCCCGCCCCGTTCTTGCCCCGTATTTCAACGGCTTTACAGCCGCGAACGACCGGCTCCGAGCACCAGAAACCTCCACGTAGGGAACGAAGAACGTAGGGAGACCTCGAGCCGGCTTAACCACGGTCCCCGTTTCGAGTACGAGGCTCGAGAAGCGCGACAGGAGAACCCGAATCGGCAGACTCTTTCCGAGGCAATGACGCGGGTAAGAGGACTTTTCGTTAACGAGTGTGTCGAGCTAACGGGCAATTAGGGCCTCGTTGATACACCTGCAAAGCGATCCGCGGCGAAAGTAGCGGGGAGAGAGACCATCCTCGTCGACCCATTTCCGAATCGCCTATTTTCCCGCGGCGCGTGATCGAACGAAAGCGTCGCCAAGGTGGCGAAAACTGGAACGTGACCGAGCAATCTTTCGATCGAAAGCGATATTCGGAGAAGGAGAGAAGATACACACGGAGCGTCTGTTTGTTTCTAGGCGAGGAGAAAGGAGGAAAAATGGCAGACCCGCGCGGGCCCTTAACGCGCCTGTGGCCTGCTCCAGGGACCCTGCGAGCAGCGGCGATGAAGAACGGCGAGGAGCGGAGAGGAGGGAGGTGGCAAGGGTGAATCGAAAGGGCTGGTGGGGGAAAATAAAAATGCAGACCCGGTCAGGATGTAATTTCGAGGCAGATGTGCGGGTACGAGAGGGAGATCATTGCACCGCGAGGAAGGAGCAGCTGAAGTAGCGTGAGAAAATGCGGCGACCGCTCCGACAGACGATAATGACCGAAGGGCAAAGTAACCAGGGATCCAGCCTATTTCCCAATTACCCCGACCAACAACCACCCACCCGCGTCTCGAGCTTCGCCCTGTCAACCTTCCACGACGTTCCACGACGTTCCTCGTTACGCCGGCCAGCGATTTAGGTCTCGAAAGCCGCGCGTAACTCGCGCGACTCGATATCTCGTCGGTGGAATAACACGTACGCGATCGGTACGAGCGACGGATTTACGCAAGCGGGCTTAATCCTCGGATCGAGGACGGCCAGATTACCCGTGGAATTTCGACGATGACACGTGCATTATCGTTCGAGAGATTCGAGTTTTCGGCTTCGAGAGCTTCTTTTACGACAGATGTTGCGCGCTCGCGTAACCGTGCACGATCCGAGGCTATCGCGATCGCACCCTCCGGTATTTCGCTTGGATCGCAGGTGCCGTTCGATTGGGAAAACGCGAGATGGAACGTAAAAGCTAGCTAGAGACGGCGAGTGAAATTATCGCGGACGCGTTCGCCTGATTGAGAGACCGGGGTGGGACGAGTGGTACAATGGGGTCCGATGGTACGAAGCGGGCGTTCTTTTCAGCTCGGGATTCGGTGAATGAAAGCGAAGCGACGGTGTCCCGTCCGATGGATCTAACGCGCCGCTTTTTATAGCCAGTTAGGGCCTTTTCACCCCGCGCGATGGAACGCGCGAACCAAGAGGCAGCAAAAGAGGAGGATAAGGAGGAGGCGTGTGACTCACCGTTGGTTAAATCGTCGCAGCTGTCCGTATCGCTTCTTGCTCCGTTACCGATCACCTGAAAACACGTACGGTTGATTAACGGAGCCACTACAGTTATCGGAGGGAAAAAAATGCGCATTCTCCGCGCGTTCCGCCTCGAGTGGCCCGCTAAGCCGGTTGCATGCTAATTCGTGTTCCACTAACGGGCATAATTGCGCTTTCCGTGAGGGAAATTTCCGCCGAGTTTCCCGAATAATTCGAGTGTTGCGAGGAAAGATTGCCCGGAGCACGAGAGATCGCGATGATACGGATTTCCCTGTCCGACTGGCAGTCCTTTGTGCGGCTACCAGCAGCTCCCCTAGCCATTGTTCCCGTTTTCGGACCAACCTACGGCCACGTGAAAACCCACGTCGGTTTTACCTCGTTTTGATAAATTAACGCTGCTAGCGTGATGTACTCTTTGTGGGAAATCGGGCCAGAGAGATAACCCGTCTCCTCCGATACGGATGGCACTCTGCTGCCTGTCACGAGAACGACGCTCAAAGCGATCAGAGGCGTCGGAGACGCCAGATTTTCCTCCCGATGACCCAGTGGCACGTAACGCGCCGAGCGTTTCAAAAAATCGAACCTCCGATCCGAGCGAGTTACACCTCGTTTTCCGGGGTATCGGAAAATTCCGATTCCGGAGCCAGCCGCGAATATTTCACCAGCGAGCACGGTTTCCTAACAGTTTCCGAGCGATTTTCGCATTTTTCGGTCCACCGTATCTACCGCTCGTCCGCTTATCGCGGCTAACTTCCGTTTCCGATATCAGCGGCGGATAACGGGCCACCGGTCGAAGGGAG
Source organism: Euglossa dilemma (assembly GCA_002201625.1). Classification (NCBI taxonomy): domain Eukaryota; kingdom Metazoa; phylum Arthropoda; class Insecta; order Hymenoptera; family Apidae; genus Euglossa; species Euglossa dilemma. The sequence continues at coordinate 348,764 of NIJG01000049.1, read as the reverse complement.
AGAACTGTGCAACGGCGAACGCGACGGTCGAACAACGATTTTTTAAATACCGCCATGCTTTCGTGCCGTGTTGCCGCAGTTTGCATAAATAGCGGCCGTTTAATTAGCCGCTCGAGGCATTATCGGCCGGCGAAACTGGGCTGCACCGGAAGCCGGCCGCGCGGAATTAAAAACCGCAACCCTGCCGCCTGTCGTTTGACGCTAGAACCAGCCAGAAGAGAGTGAAAGTGGGCGAAAGTACGAAGAACCCGGCGCGCGATCGCTGGTTTCGTCGTGTTATTAAACATTACGACGCAACTCCTTCATCGGACTCGAGCATCTCGCCGCCGACCGATCTAACTTCCAGGACTCTCGACAACTTTCCTCGGTTGCCCGATTCTCCCGAGTCGGCGAATTCGAGGAATTAGCGTGGGAGGGATTAATTCGAGAGAACAGGTCCGTTTTTAGCCCAGTTTCGCGGTACATGGCCGATGCCGTTGTTACTCGGAGGAAAGGAAGACAAGGGGCACGTGCGCGTGGAGGAAATAGGCGCGAGGCCTCTAGCCGGGGGGTCACCATTATGTAAGCACGTTTTGTAGGACATCTTTTGTCCTGATCTTTTTCAAGCGGCGAGCTGCGAACGAACATTGTACACAGGTGCACGAAAAGCGCGAACGTAACAGATTCGTCGAGTAGGCGACCCTCAACCTGTTCTATGAAAAGAAGCTTAGAACCCACTGTCGACGTCCTCGCGAAAAACGATGCGTCTAATGGCATCTGATGCTGCAGTTCCGCGGATGTGCCAAAGCGCTTTTCTTCTCCTCTTTCCGCCTACCTCTCGCTTACCTCCCGGCGAATTACCTCCGCCAGTCCAATCTTTCCTTCCCCGACATCCCACCATCATCTCTGCGAACCATCATCGTCGACCGCGATTTTTCTACCAATTCTCCGTTTGTTATAAACCATCTTCCATCGTCTGTCGCGTATTCGGATTTACCACTCCGAGTCTCTCGTCGTAAAGTATCGGAAACCGATCGCGACGCGTTCTTTGTTTCATACGTTTTCACCGTGCGGAATAAGACGAAGCGCGTCGAATTCTCCGACCGTTAAACCCGTTTCGTTCCAAAATCTAGACGAGTGGAAACCCTCGGCTTCTCGCTATCGAGCGAGCAGACTATCGCAGAAATTGCGAATGACGCGGATGAGACGCATAACCGAGAGATAATGCGGCCGCGGTGCGCATTAGAGTAGCTTTCGCACCTTGGAACGCGGTAGAAATATCTCGCTACGAACTCGACGACGATCCGATTGAATCCTTCGATTATCGGACGACAACGAGGATTGTCCAAAGCGTTTGGCAGAGAATCGTCAGACAGGATACGACGCGTGGTTTCTCGAGGGTGCGAGCTGTGCCGGCGATTAACTCGCGCTCGTAAAGAAAAACCGAAAGCGACTGGAAGGCTAGCAAAGGCTTGTTAGAAACGCCGGTGGTATTCGAGTTACGAGTATTCGAACACGACGACAGCTAATTGCTCGTCCACGGGCGTGAACGCGTGCGTAAAGCGAGTACGAAGAGAGAGAGAGAGAGAGAGAGAGAGACTGGGAGCGGCCGATAGCTTGCCTGTCACCCCACCGCGTGTTTACGTACAAACGCGGCCGGTTAAACGAGTTACGATGAGCTTTAGCAGGGGGAAGGTCGCAAGTCCGGAAGGAAGTGGAAAATATTAACGTTTCTTCGGGAAGACGAGGGGAGAGCCGACGTTACTTGCCATTGTGATCGATGGAAAGCCTGCCGAAGGGGACTACCTGACGCCCCTAACGCCACACCGCGCCATCTTTTACCGCTTCTTTTTAATCATTTTCTAACCCTCTCCGTTCCCTTCTTTCCATTTTCTTACTTTGCTCCAGCCTTTTCGCGGATACGACATCGGCTGCAGTTGGAAACTCCGTCGAGGAATTAACAGGCGTTATCGATTAGTCACGGATAACTGTCTTAGGAATCGTATCGCAATTCGACATACATACAGTCTTCGTGTTTTTCGAACCGCGATAGAGCAGAAACCGACTGGGACCACACCGTTTTTACAACCTCCGGTACGGTGCGGTTAGATTAACGACTGTTCAACGCCACGATCTTCCAATACGTATTACAGACCGTGTACGCGAAACTCTACTCGTACCTCCCACGCTGATGGTTATAATATTCTTCGCACACAGATGACCGCGTATCCGCCCCCGTTTACACGTGCGCGTTTTGTTCTCACAACCGAACGAGTCGATTAAAAACTTGCAATCGCGCCTTGGCTCGTTCGTGGAAGAAAAATCGGCGCGACGGACAGGAAGAACGATTCCGTGGCGGATGACAAGGTGCTCGGACTAAAGGGGTTGTGTTCTCGTCGGGACGAAATTCTCGGGCGACCAGGTTCTCGAAAATTTTCGAGTCGCGTGGAAGACGCAGGGGCAGACACAGGGTTTAAAGTGGGAGCGTGTAAATGGGAGACGGGCTAGTTGGCGAGGCAAACGAGCCCGCGTGCGAGTTCTTTTCCCTCGCGCCTCGTTTCTTTTCCGCTTTCGTTTACATTCAGCCGTCGGCGGCCGGAGGCGCGATTCAAAGGTCACCGACTCGACGAGACGCGCTTGAAAATCAGCCGGAGAAAATTCCAGGTGCGCGATCAACGGGGCACGCGTGATTTTCCAGCGGAAACAATGCGGCCCGCGCCTGGCAAGAGGAGATAATGTATTCGGCGACGCGGCAGCGATCCGCGCGGATACAATCCACTCGCGATTGCCAATCGCCGATGCGAGTTTTCCGTTCCGGCGCCCGCTCGAATTCCTAGGCGACCGGACCATAAACGGCCATCGGGCTGAAACGCGATCGCAGGTGTCGCTAGGTAAATCGCCGATCGATTCCGCGTGCAAACGCGCCGGAGTATTCGTCGGCCTCGATGACGCATCACTCGGTATAATTCGATCGACGAATTAGCATGATTCCAACGCGGTAAAAATAGTTCCGAGTCCATAGGACGAGGTAGATCCTTCTTTAACGCGCGTGATTTCGCACGGTGAAAGACTCGGCTCGTTCCATTGCGATTAGAACGATCTATCAGTCGGATAATCGGCGAATTAGCGCGATTCGAGCGTGGAAAATAGTTTCGAGTCGGTAGGACGCGGTAGCTCCTCCTTTTACGAGATTCCAAGCTTGTTCCATTTGCGATTGAAACGATCGACGAATCGGGAATCGACGACACGGAGTCATTCGAACGCGGTGAAAAATATTCGCGAGTCGATAGAACGTGGTCACGCTTCGAGATCTGGTTTTTCGAGAGTACGATTTCGATGGCGAGACACACAGCCTGTTCCGCTGCGATTCGAATCGAGGAAATAGAGTGATTCCAACGTGGTGAAAAATACTCGTGAGTCAGTAGAACGTGATAGATGTTTCGAAATCTCTTTTTGAACGCTGCGATTTCGAGATACAGCTAGATCCATAGCATAGATCTACGAGACGGATCGATCGACGAATTGGTACGATTCGGTGGCTAAGAAGTAGATAATTCGAAGCTTTCGTCGAACAGTATTGCTCCGACGACGAGACACAGCTTAATCCATGGCAAACGGAACGATCCGCGAGTAGTTAATCGACGAACTGGAATAACTCGAAGGTGGTAAACCACTTCCGATTCGATAAAAGATATTTCGAAACTTCTTTTCCCTTCTCACGATTCCGATCGCTCGCGATAAGCACAGTTGGACCGATAGCGACCGGAGTGATCCACGATCCGGGTACTCGTGGAATTAGCATAACTCGAAGGTGATAAAACGCCTACGCGCTCGATAAGCATAGAGCAGATAATCCGAAATACCTCGCTCGAAAAGGAACACAGAGCGATCGACTAACCATCGCGACGCAGCGTTTCGGAACGGGGAACGCGGTAGCTGAATGGAAATTTCTCCGAGAAGGTATTACCTCGAGGACGCGGCTGGATCGGTGGAAATTGGAGTGACGGAGGACAGAATGGAAACTGTTTGGAAAGCGCGCGCGGTCTCGATGACGAGGAATACAGCTCGTTTCGCGATAAACGGAGCAATCCGGTCGTTTGGTACTCGAATCGGCGGTGGATCACGCGCGACGAGACGTTTTCGAACGCGGGATGGAAACTTTTTCGAAAGCGCAGGATCTCGAGAGGGCCGAGGCAGGCGTAGAGGCGCGCAACGGAGAGATGGAAGGACGCCAGCTGGAAAGCGTCGCGAGTTATCGCGGTAACGAGCAGCAGCTTCGCGGGATAAAGCTCCGATTCGCGAGACACGCTTTCGCCGGAGGTTGAAACGGAAAGATCGGTGTCCATTGTGTTGGCACGGTGGCAAACCGGTGGACGGACGGTAGAACTCGTTCCCGAACGCGTGGTAAAACGCGTCTGGTCCCCGGACATTCCCTCCTTGTCCGATCTTAATTGGAACCATTTATCGCGCAAATGATCGGGTAGGAATAACAGCCTTTGAGGTAATTGCGGAAACACAGGGTAGAAATCGAGTTCTCGGCGCTCCTCGTTCTCGCTTTTCTCTTCTCGGCCGCGTTCGGCCAACGGCCGCTTAAATCGCGGTTGGAAATCCTTTGGAAATTAGGCGTCGGTGGCGATTAGGCCACGTGGTTCGCCGCGTAACGGGCCACGCGGTTGGCCAACAGTCGATCTCTCGGACGCGTCTCGAAGCGGATCGGCGAAAAGATAGTTGTAAGTCGGATGAACGGGTTCGGGGGAAATTTCGAAACGAAACGTGCGAGAGGCTGGTCCGTGGAGACGCGTTATTCCGGGGCGCGTAAACGTCGAATTTCGCTTTCGCCGAGGAACCGTCGGCGGTAGAGTATCCGGTGGAATTTTCAGCGGGACCTTGGACTTACCGATTCCCTCTAGATCCGTATCTCCTGCGTTTCTCTTGGCAGCTATCGCTAGCGTAACGTAGAATTCAAAGTACGCGCACCTTGGAGGCGTTTCACGAGCGGAGGCGTCGCCGAGGAAACCGCCAAAGCACCGGAACTCGATCGGGCCGCGATCGCGAGTAGCTTCCGCGTAGGCGCCGCTCCGGAAATGGAGGGAAGATAGAGGATCTCGGTCCACGAGGAGGCGAGGAGAGACTAAGGCTGGCGCGGATCGCGGCGGATCGCTGCGGATTCTCGGCACTTGTCGCTCGTTCGAGCGCAGCAGGCGAACTGACAGGAGGACACGGAGCGAGGCAGAGAGGCGAGCGACAGGCCGAGCGTACGGCACACACCGAGGAGAAGCGACAGAGAGCGGAGGTCTCGCGTTCGCCCGTCATCCTCCTCCTCGTCATCCTCCTCGTCTTCCTCCTCGTCTTCCTCCTCGTCTTGATCGTCGTCGGCGTCGCGTGACCCATGTGCGTCGTAACGGGCTGCTCCGCGTGCGGACCATGCGCCGACGCGGCGTCCCGGCCGCGCCGAGGTTAACTTCTCGCCCGGAATTTCTGATTCCGTGGGAACGGCCACTGCCAGTCGTTTCCCAATTTCGTCGCCGTCCCAAACGCGAGCAAACTTTCGATCCTCCTCCTCCTTTTACTCCTTTCCGCCACCTCCTCTTAAAATTCGCCTCGCTCCGTCGCAGCGGTTCGACAGCCTCGCGCTTCCATCGATCTCGCTGGAAGAGTTATAAATAAAGGCTCGACGAGTTTTATCCTCCCGATCGTTAGGCGGCCGAGGAATTTCGCGAAAAGCAAATTCCCCGGATACGGCGATAAATCTCGCCCGATTTACGTCCCCGTAAACCGCGCCAATCGCTAGGCGACTGATTATTATTTTCCCCGCAGAAGCAATTAAGCCGCGCGCGAGTTTTACGTCCTACTCGCCGATTCTTCGAATTCCTACGCGATTTCTGCCCCGGGGAACACGCGCGGGACGTGTCGGCAGAGGCCCAGTGGTCCCTGGAAACAATTAGAAAAGACGGGAAGAGGGCGTGGTCGCGGGAGTCAAAGGGCACGGGCCCTAGATAACCGCGGGATCCTCCGTCGACCGATCTAGCCCCGAGTCAGTCGCTATCAGCCATTGCTCCCTAAGCTAGCCGAGGTTCAACGCGTCCCCGGTCGAAATTTCGTGGAAAATAGCGTTTCGCGAGCGAATCCGTCGAGTACGCGAGTTCGAAGAGGGAAAACACCGACGAGAGCCTGCTGGAAGATTTACGAGGAAACCCGAGTTCGTAAACCGAGTCGTAAACCTGCTCTCTCCTCGACGGCTCGCTTTAACCGTGTAACGCGCCGAAAACGAGCTGAAAACGTACTGAAAACGCGTTGTTTCCCAGAGGTTTGCCGAGAAACTGGTTGTCGGAGGGAAACGATTGCGTATGGCTCGCACCGGTGATTTCGCGTAGGAAGTTGAGAAGGTGGAAAAGGTTAACGTCTCTGCGGGAGATATCTGGCGTGTATCGACTGGCGGAATCGGTAGGATCTCGCGTGTCCGTTTCGGAGGTTCGGCGCGAGGTGTATCGCGGACGGGGATCGGATCGGAGCGGATGGGAGCGGATGGGAGCGGATGGGACCGGCGAGCGTGACCGGAGCCTCGATCTCCAGAGTCGAAAGCACCAGCTGTCGACGCGCCAGTGCATACTTTCACTCTCCTCGGGATTCGAGGACCGGTCCAGGCTATGTCTATCCTCGGGCCACGCGAAACCTCGGAAGTGGTGCCCGTCCTTCCTTTCGTCCCGCTGTTTATCGCTGCCTCTGTTCCGCGACACGGCGCGTTTCCACGGGGGAAAGGTTTTCCTTTTCCTCTCCGCGTCGGAGAGCGCCTGAGAGCGCCGGAGGAGGCTCTCGCGGAAACGAGGAACACCGTGGAACCGGCGAGGTGAATTTCGAACGGCGGATTCGGGAAGCAGAGAAGAAGACGCGCACAGCCGGGTTGAGAGATTTACGAGGCGGAGGAAAAAGAGGATGGACGGGAATGCAAAGGAGGATAGGAGAGGATAATTTCACGGCGATGAAGTTAACCGGACGGTAACTCGGAGGGTGGGAGGTAGGAGCGAGGTAGAAGCGATCGTGTCGGCGGTAATGGAGCATAGTCCGCTGCGAGATCACCTTCCGCGGAGAATAGAACGCTTTCGTGGCGTGTCAACGTCTCGCGGCCGGAGAAATTTCAACGCGGCTAATTAGAGTCGAAAATGCACCGGGACTCGGCGCGACAATGCCCCGTGGAAACAATAATGCCCGCAATTAGAGGGCTATTTCGCGGGGAACTGGTCCGCTGGCTGGTTCTTAGGTATTTCCATGCGGCGTCTATGGCTCTCGGCGCAGGCCAGCCACAGATCGAACCTCTCCTCCTCCTCCTCTCTCTCTCTCTCTCTCTCTCCTCGTTTTTGCCAGGTTCGAGCTCGCGTCGTTACTGGAACGAGTGTAACGAACTCGTTAATTAGGCGAACCGGGAACGTACAGAGAGATAAGGAGCCAGGGCGACGAAATAATACGCGCGGGAGCGTAATTAACCGAGCAAATAACCTTCGATACGCGCGTATCTGGGTCACCGTCGACCTTTAACACCGGGATTACGAAACCAGTCGAAACCAGTGGAAACGACCGGCTTAGGAATTCGCCTTCCTCTCGGCCGGGTTCATTTTTATCGCGGCAGCAGCGCAATTATGCGCGCAGGAGACCGGCTGCGCCCGAAGGGATCGCTTGACTAATCGTTGATAACTTTAACGCGGAAAAATCCGGCTGCGGGATAAATCACTCGAGCCACGCAACTCGCTTATTAACCGCGCGTTGTTTCCTAATTATTTACCTTTATCGAAAAACCCACCGCGCGAGTAGCTGCGTTTCGTCCAGCAATTTACGACGTGCTATTTTTACGGGGAGTCTCGAAACGCGTGTCGTACGAACGCGCGTCATATTCGACCTTGTTTTCGACTCGAATTTGATCGACCGGTGCAATAAACGCGTCAAAACCGGTGTTTACGTCGACGGAATAAATTTAGACGTCCTATCTCCAACTATCTAACCGTAACACCTCGCTCGTTATCGAATAGTCAACTTTAATTGCGTAATCGCACAGTCGAACGCGCGTGTTATCGGGCGTAACGATCGTCGCGACGATATTTCGTTTAGGAGATTTATCGGAAACGGAAAAGCGAAAAATTCGTCTGTCAGCTCCTTCGTTTCCGACCGCTTGGATCGTCGTTGCTTACTCGGAGACCTTTCGGACAGGTATAGAGGATCGGTAATCGCGAACCGAGGTGTATCGGAAGGTGGTAGCTGAGGAATTTCGGAGGGGTCAGGTGTTGGACCGTGGCGCGGAGAGACGAGGCGGGGCGAAACGGGACGGCAGGTGGACACGCGTTAAATCAGCGGCCGGTTCGGTGCCAGAGGAGGGCAGATTCGATTTCGCTTTTTCCGATTCTCAGGCAGGCGAGAAAACAAAGCTGCTGCACCGACACGCTCGCTTTCTAAACGGTTGAACGAACCACACGCGCCTTGGGAATATGTTCAATCGGCCGGAACTACGCCGGAGAAACGTCGGCGAGACGAGCGAGGTATTCGGCGATACCGGAAGTTCGCCGATCGCTCCTCCTTTCCCGTCCTCGCCTTCTGCATCGGCTCCGATTTCCGGCCGCTCGCCCGATACGTCCATCTAGATCCGTTCCTCCCTCTCTTCCCGATACGCCTATCCGTTTCTTCCTTAACGCGCGATCGTTTCGCGTTTCCAGGAATCTCGATCCTTTCTCGCCGACCTCTGCCGTCGAAAAAGCGGCCTCCTCGTTTTCTCTCTCGATAACCCGACTCTAGTTTCCGGCAATTCCGATTTTTCCTCGCGGTTTTCCCTCGGTTAAACGAATCTAACGTGGCTGGTGGCGTCGCGCGAGAAAGAGGAACTCTACGGAGTATAGGAAAGCGGGGGAAGGAGGAGGAGGAGGAGCTTGGCTTGCAACTTCTCGATTAGCGGCAATTTCCGGATCGTCGAGATCGATCGGCAGGCGCGTACGTCTGGAACGCAGCCTCCGCCGACTATCGAGCAACCTCGAACGTTCGCCCTCGACACCAGGCTACTTCACCTACGATAATGGGGCCTACGAATCACCTACGATACGAGCCTGCCATCTCTCCATCCGGTAGTTACGTCAGCCGCTCGTAATTTACCAGCCGGCGAAAAACCCCTCTCCGTTCCCCAATTTCTAATCCCTTTTTCTCCCCGATTTTCTCCTCTCCTCCACTCTCCGGGACAATCCTCGCGTCGTTCTATCTTATCACCTAACCCGCCTCGATCGAGAACCTCCCATTGTCGCGTGCCCGATTGCATCGCGCTGCAAACCATTTTCCCGGTCAAGTTAGATCCGCCAACCTTCCCAACAGCCTCCAGATAAATTTCTCTTTCTTCTTCCTCCCACTGCACTCCTCTACGCTCCTCTTTGCCGGCGTTTCGAGTATTGCTCCACGGTTGGGACACCTCGTCGCGGTAATCTCCGTCATCTTCTCGATAAATAACGAACGAGCCGATAAACGGGGCCGTTGACAGCCGCTTCTGCTCGAAACCGACGCGACCCTTCGGGCATGTGGCTACCTTTCTATCTGAAATACGCTCCACTGCGAGTCATTTTCCTACTTTCGTTCACTTTTACTCCGGATCTGTGGGATTCCTTTCGTAATTCATTATGGAAACTCGTAAAAAATTCGCTCGCTCTTTAATTTACCCTCGTTCTTTATACTTATTCACGCGCGCGTGTTTCTGCTCGTGCTCTACAATCAGCGCGACTTTCCCGTTGGATAGAGGAGAATAAGAGGAAATAAAAGAAAGTAGTTTCGATGCGTGAGTCACGGGTCGATTAGTCGACCGCGTGATAAAAGGAAGGATTAGAAGCGAATCGCGGCCAGAGCGATATTCCCTCGCGACGGTGATAACGAGCAGCTAATGACGCGACCGAGTCGGACAAACAGTCGAACGATCGTGGTAATTGGGATCCGAGCTGGGCTTGTTCTCTCTTCCAGGAAAACCGTAAAAGAGATCGGAGACGTGAAACGGACCGCGCCGCGTTATCCCGTATTATTATTCGAGGGCAAACAGATAGAGCGTTCGCGCGGTATCGCCGCTATCTGTCATTGTCGAGCGGACTCGCGGTATCTGGGGACAAACACGTTCGCTTCCCTATCGTTTCACATCCTTTCGGCTCTTTTCCCAAAGATAATCTTGGCTAAACGCCCGGCGAGCCGTTACGCGTCCGTAATAAATCCTTCGCGTAGCCGGCGATTCGCGCGACCGGTGTCGCTTCGAAATCATCCGGAAATCGCGTGGATCGAACGAGAAGCTCTGGACTGACGGGACGCGGTCGGTTCACAGCCCCGGTAGTTCGTTGTCCGAATTAATCTGCCAATAATTACTTCCCACGAGTGGTCGAGGGCGCAGACGCTCGATAAAGCGCGTCTGTCGACTGCGACGCTCGCTCGCAATCCCTGTTTTTCTCTCTCTCTCTTCCGACGAACGTCAAAACCGTTTCTCGTGATTCTTCTCTCCTCTCGAGAGTAGCGGATGATTTTTGAGGACATTTCGCACGTGTCTCGGGCTGGTTAAACGCTGGTTGCGCGGTAAATGCAGCGTGAAGCGTTTGTCTGCCGCGAAGCGAAATGTTACAATGGGTTTTATTGGTAGAAAGTAAAACGGGACCGCGGCGCGGACCCTGGGACCATAGCCTCTTCCTCGAGCAGGGTACCGTGGCCGAACAATGGCGGCTCTCACTCGGCTGCGCCAGCACGGTAGCTCGTTACGCGGATTCGTTTTATCGGAATTACTTCCTACAGAGCGCGGTGGTACGCGTGCGATTGCGAGGAATCGCGATACCGTGCAGCCGTGTATCATCGGGCTGCGTTTCCTGATGGCCATGCCGGACGATACCGTTCCGATTTACATACGCCACTTATATAACCAGATAAACCTACGGGACAAGCCGTCCGATCGCGCTCTAGCGGAATATAAAACAACGCACGCGCCGGTTATGTATGGCTGTCCATAAACTTTCTTGTTTATCCGCGCGATGGACGAGCAACGCGCCACGGCAATCAAAGCTATCCTTGTCTTTCTCCGCGCCACGCGCGAATCTCCGATTCCGATGAGAGATACGCGATGAAATCGGGTCGGCCGGGAGAAGACGGGAAAAATCCGACAATTTTCCACGCGAATGACAATTACCGCGCGTTATTCCCTCGTAACTCGCGCGGATCGCCACGACGCTACAGTTTCGCGAGTTCTTTCTCGCTAACTCCAGTCGTTTTACACGCGTAAAACGTCGTCTCGGGTTTGCGAGTCCAATTCTCTTCTGAAAATCCAACTTTCCATGTCGTTATTTCCGAAGTTCGAGGAACCGATGCGCGAGACACGTAGATCTTTGGAAAGTCGCGAATTTTAGAAATCCACGCGTCGCTTACGTACAAAGACGTAAGTTCGGATTATTTATTTCGTTTGATTCTTAAGTTCGTCGACTGTTACGCGAAATTTCAAGCGAATCGATAACCCAGTTTTCCAGACGTCTCTCCCGCCAGTTTGAAAGAAACGATTTCGAGGAAAGCGCGTCGCGGGGCCGTCGAAGTTTCGAGGATCGCGTCGATTAAAAACCCATCGAATCGGCTAAAGCGAGGAAGAAAAATGGTTTCCCTCCGCCGTCTGCACCAGGATCCCCCATTAAGGTCAACGAAACTCGGCGTCCTCTCGCCGTTCTCCTCCGCGTCTCGGCAACCTTCCTCGGGATTAGAGATATTTAAACGACGAGGCACGTGTGCGCGTTCATTATCTGGTAATCGAACGGGAGATATCTCGGATCTGAAAGTGGTGGAAAAGCGAGCGAGGCCGAGGTTACGGAGAAGATTTATAGCCGCGAGGACCACGTCGGCGAGATGAATTCTCGCGCGGCTGGTCGCGCGGCGACCGCGACGACCACGACGACCACGACCGACGTCGTGCTTTCTACGGGCAGAGCTCGGCAACCTTTTGCGATTACGCGAGATAGCTCTGACGTGCCGAACGGTCTTTATCCCCGGAGACAAGTTGTCGCGGCCGATTTCCATCCGATTTCGATGCGATTTCGATGCGAATGCTGATCGCGGGACGGGAAATTCGGCCGATGAGGATGCTCGTAACTCGCTGACTCGGAAGCGAGAATGGTCGTCGCCGTCGAGTGTCATTATGCAATGGCTGTTGAAATTAAAAGCGGATTATTGGATTTTCGCAGTGTCGTAACGCTGCTTTACTTTCTGATTACGCGGCGCGATACCGCGCGTTCTACAAAGCCTCGGCCACGGTGTAATTTACGATAGATAAACAGCCGTTTTTCTTTTCCACCGTAATTCGTGTTTGCCTTTGACGTAGATTCAAATTGGCGTGCAATAAACGTCAGTCAGGTCACGACGCAATCGCGCTCCTCCGCTGGTTGCGTTTCCTCCGGCGAATGCTCGTCCTTCCGCTCTCGAGGAATCGTTATCGCGGGCTCGTTTGCTCGTGCGATTCCGAATTACGCGGCATGCATTCCTAGGACGCATCGAGAGATACGATTCCCGCGAAAATTCTATGAATCGGAACGCTTGTACGCGGCTGAGTTACGTAAACTTCTCGATGCGCACGCGAAATATTTCCAGCGATGAGTCAGTCAGTCACCGGTTCCCGATCATCTCCCATTCGATTCCACGGTTCTCTCCGTAAAGGGGTAAAGGTGCGAGAGAGGTCAGTTTGGTGGGGAAAGGGTGACTGGAATTTGGAGAATCGCGGACGGAGAGGAGCGGCGTCTCGGAGAGATGGTAATTGAATTGCTCGGTGCGGCGACGTAACCGGGTCCCACGGGTAAAGGAGAAGGAGAAGGAAAAGAAGGAAAAGGGCAAGTCGTAGGTTCAGAATCTCGTTGGCCAGCGGAACAATGGCAAGTGCACTCCGGCACGAATGCGCGCCGCGGCGGCAGCCCATTGCCAAGATTAATTTGACAATAATTGCTTCCTACGAGCTCGCAGGCCGGCCAACCTTCTTGCTTTATATTTTATTGCAAACGTCACTTGTCTATCGCACGAAATTATAGCCCGCCGTCAGCCATAACCCGCCGCGCGATTATCGACCTTTATTTCTCCTGAAAAAACCGCCGTTTTACCACTTTTTCCGCCGCCATTTTCGCCTCTACGAGCGAAAATCCACCGGGGCCTGTCTTTAACCCTTCGCGCTGTAATAAACCAGGCTAACTCGTTATTACTTCTGCTCCAATATCCGAATCGTGTCCCGCGCTTGCCGTAAGCCCCGAATTATCGTTTTCTTCTTTAATTCCGCTATTACCAGAGGTATGGTAATTCGCTGGAATTAAATATCTTTCCGACACACCGTTCTTCGGAATTAGATCATAGCGAGAGAGATCGTAAGGGCGTGTTTTGGTCTAGATGGTCGAGAAACCTATTTCTAATCGACTCTTCCGGCTTTTTCCGGAAAAAATTCAAACATTCGGAAAATGTGCTTTCTTTCTAGAACAAACGACTCACTGAACCAGAAAACGAATCCTCTTTTCGCCTAAACGCGGGACACGCGCGCGTGCCACATAGACGTGTGGAAAAGGCGTGGAAAAGGCGTGGAAAACGCGTGGATCGGTAGAGCGATTTGGCGCGTGAAACAGCGAGAAAATGGTAACTACGTTCACCGAGCTAAACGCGAACGCGATTCGGATTTTCGCCGGTTCTCGAGGGTATTGGAGCCGCGGTGGGGGCTACTATCACTGGTATCGGTTGGAGGCTGTGGCAACCTTACGATAACCTCACCTACGGAATCTAGTTTCGAGCAGGGCATAACCAGTTTGTCGGTTAATTAATGCTGCGAAACTGGTAGTCTCGCGCTTTCGAACTGTACCGGGTATTTATCTCGTTCGTTGCACCGCGCCACGTTTAAAGCTGCGCAATTATTACTTATGAATTTTTAATCGGTGCGAGAGCACGGCGTAGCAGCTGGCAGGAAGAAAATTTTCCCCGCGCCAGCGGAATCGGCCGTTCTCTTCTCCGCTCCAACCTGCCGCGAGTTCCCTCCGATAACCGTCACCGTTCAGGACCATGCTGGATAGCAGCGGCGAAAAAAAAAATAACCATCGTCCAACTTGCGCGTCCCCGTTAATAAATACCCGTGGTCGCCTGTTTAATTATTCATGGACCGCGACGAGGACCGCGGTGAACATCTCGGGATCGTAAACTCGGAGGAAACCGCGCGATAATCGAAAATACACTCGATATCGCGAGTCGAACTCGATGAAACTTGGCCGAGGCTCGTAGAACCGGAAGACGCGGCGCTGGAATTCCTGGACGTTTTACCGGTTTTCGGAATCGCGCGATAAATTCGGCCGCGAAAGTGAAAACGCGTGCCGACACTCGAGGCGGCTTAATTAAAATACTCGGAGAGAAGAAAAGCTGCCGATACACGACAAGGGAGAAAGTTCATTCACCAGGAATTAGAGGAGGAACAGTGGTGCGCAGTCGCGCTGCTAGCTTCTCGCGACCTCTTCTCATCCGTCGTCCCTGTCCACCGTCGTTTCCTCCGATTTTCCCTTTAGCGAACCGCGAAGAATCTGGTTTCGGCGAGGAACGGGTGTGGCACGCGTCCGCGCCAGCTCCTCGCGTTATGCAACCACGTGTCATCGCCAGCAGAGCTGACGCGATTTCGCGCGATTCCACGCGATTCGATCAGCGACGCGTGCGCAGCCAGCACCGCGTGCAACCGTGAAATTTCAAGGGCGATTTGTCGCCTGGTCGCGGACCGATCTCGGTTAACGCCGCCGCGAGTCCGAATTCCTCCTTCCACGCTTGTCACGCACCGGAATTCTCCGCGACGGATTCCACGGATTCCACGAGCGAAAACCGTTCGTTCCACCTTTCGATAAAGCGCACGAAAATAGACGAGACGATGCCAGAGAGGCTAGAGAGAGGCTAGAGAGAGGCTTTCGAGGAAATGCGACGCGAGCACGCCGCTCGCGAATAGGCTGTTTGTTACCCTTACGCGAGGACAGGAAAAATATTGATATAAAATCACTCACTGAACAGGCCGGGATCACGGTGGCACGGAGACACACGAAGAATCCTTAGCGACGAGGAAACGGCAAAGCAATGGAGGAAATCACGGTGCAAAGCACGCGCAGCCCCGCAGAAAAATGTTGGAAGCACGAGCGTAAACATCGAACTGAAGCTGGCCGGGCAAGCTGCACCGCAACACCACGCTAGGCCCGACCTTAATAAGCTGCTTTCACACCGAACTCGCCGCACTTCGACCACCTTTTCCAACCGGCACCAACTTCGCCGCGCATCCAACTTTTCTTCCATTTCTAACCGATCCTCGTCTCCCGCGGACCACGTTCGATTAACCTTCGGCTCGAAAGCGTTCGAGAATTTCGCGAGGATCGTTGAACGGTAACTTTGTCCACGTACCGTTTCACCGAACGCGAGTACCGCCTTTGTTTATCAATCAACTGCGTCCGTCAGTTCGTCCGTAGTCCGTGTAATTTACGAGCAGTCGATTAAATATTTATCGGTTCGTCGTTCGCGGCTGTGTTCCCGAGTCCCGGTAATTACACCGCCTCGAAATAGCCAGTTCCCGTCAATATTTTAACATAGCCGGTCAATGCCCCGAGTATTCCGGTGTTGCAAGTGTATTTCCAGCAAATTTTCTTCTCGCACTTCCGTCATACCTATTGCACGCTCTCCCGTCTGTCTTTTGCCGATCAAGCCGCGCGAACATGCCGCGATTCGTCAAACCAAATACCACGAAGTTGCACGCGTCTGGACGGAGGGAGAGAGAGAGAGAGAGAGAGAAAATGAGAGAGACCGTGGACAGTTTATCGCGTGAAAGTGCGGACGGATAAACAATGGACGGTTAGAGTGGAAATGGAAGCAAGTCCGGGCAGAGGAAGGGCTCAGTGTGAATAGGACTTAAATCGAATTCCGGACAAAGAAAGGCATTCGATGGAAAAGAACCTGCAACGGACCTGGGCCCCGCATCTTCCAGGCCCGAACCTAATTCATCTTAGGGCCCCGTGGTCGGACCGTCGCGCCGGATTTCTAGCTAACCGCTCTCCTTGCAGCAATTTCTCCGACCAAGCTGCTAACCGATTCTCCGGCTCCGACGAATGCATTATCATCGATGAAAATTTAGTCTCGACCGAGCGAAGCTTCTCCAGACATCCTTCATTTCCTAGTCGTTTCTCAGTCGTCGATGAATGGCCGAAACGGTGTTGCGCGTAGCACCGCGACGCGCAAACCAGCGTACGATTTAATTCTCCGTGAAACGTTTTCATCTCAAGGACGATTCACGATCTCAGAGATGACTTTAATCTTCGTTCGGAAAGGCGCGCGCGCGCGACCGTAAATCGTCGCAGAACCGTGCGCTCGTGCCTTCGCCGTGAAATAACTCTCTCTTTCTTTCATCGATCACGCGTTAGTCCGTGCGCTGCGAGAAATCTCCCGATTAGTTTCCAGTGCTATCCATAGTGAACTTGCATTCGCCACTCTTTTTCTCCGTTAACTTTGAGGTTATGACACTTTATTTCGCAGCGAACCTAACGGTTAACGCTTCGCCGTGAAAAATTTTCGCCCCGAACTGTAACGCGGAGGAACGTGGACGTCGCTGAGAGGTTATGTCCAGTCTTACGCAAACCGCCAACATCGTAATATTTCAATTGTACCAAACGCGCAACATACGTGTTAAATTTACGATCGCGTACCACTGTTCTATCTCCCGTGACCTCAAACTCGCTTAATTGTGTCTTTAACAACTGCAGTCCATCGCAAGTTCGCGGCAAACGCGTGCATTATACTTGTTGCAGCCGTTCCTTCGGCTACGTGTCGAAAATACACAGTCATGGTAGATATGCGTTGGAAACATAAACGGAAATCGCCGGTAGACCGAGATGAATAAACTCGATACGAGTGGAAAAATTTTCTATGCCTATTATGTTACGCGATAATTATTATATAAGATAACGATTCGTTATGCAGATTAAATATTATGGTTCCCGATGTAAGGCACCGCGTGTTATGATTCTAGTTTCGCGATACAGACGAGTAATGTAAATAACTTGGCGATTCGAATATCCAGGAAGAACTGAAATTCCGCGGAAAGTTATCGCGGAAACTTTGATACTTCTTTTTTCCAATTATCCCGATTCCGAGCGACAGACCGTCGCTCGCTGGGGTATCGTTAAAAACTCCGTTGGTTATTCGTTCTCTCAGACCCTCCCTTACCTCGTTCTGCGGTTTAGCTATCCGTGTTATCGCGATCGATCGGCCGACAGTGTTCCGACGATTCTGTAGATTTTCACGTGTCGACTTACTTGTCACCTGTCGACCATTTTTAATCGAGTCCGACGTGTCTCCAGCGAATGACGATGCAAATGATTTCCTGTGGTCGTAAAAGTCTCCTGACGAACACGCGTTAACCTACCCCTCCCTCCTTCGAGGTCGAGTTACATACACAGGCCGTTAGAGTGCGGGACATTGCATTTGTGTGTTTGTATTTTAAATTCGGACATTATTCGCATTGCCTATATTTCAATATGGCGCTAAAACGATATTAACAGCGACGTATTTCCCAACTACTAGACGTGTTTCGAAACGCGATACTCCTAACGGTCGCATCAAGGTCAAGACAGTCTGCACTGTTCCATGCACATGTTCTCTATTGAACGCATACACCAGTACGAAGAATTATTTCGCGATCGTACGCAACGATTTGACGAGGATTATGCAAAGAGAGATACAGCATGACGTACCTTATCATGGTGATAGTCGTTAGAAGGCACTTTGTCCGAGAGCTCCTTCACCAAGTTCTCTGAATTTGTCCGATTGGAAGAATCCGACTGATCGTTCGTCTTCGATACTTTAACGCTGTCGTTCGGCTCTTGAATCGAATCGGACGAAGTACTTTCCTGCGTAATTAAGTTTTCTCTCTCTTTCTTCCGATTTTCACGGTCCTTCTCGGAACATTCCGTCTCGCTGAGGCACTTCTCGAAGCTGGATGTCCGTTGGAGAATCGTCGGGGAATTCGGGCTCGAATTACAAAACTCCAGCTCGCTTTTCAAATTCTCGTTACTTCTGTTGCATATCCGCGGAGGGTCTTGGTCACGAAACGTTCTGCGTTGGCCTTTTACTATTTCGCACATTTTCTCCTTCGCTCTAATGTAGGTCGATGAAATTATTCATATTTCCTTGGCAATTTTCCAATCGAACAACTTACGATTACTCTTCTGGGAAACCTTGAAAATTATACCACACTGTTATTACTTCTTGTTCGTCAAATTTCTCTAGAAATCGCGATCACTAATGTCGTTTCGAACGTTAATTTCGTATGACGCAATAGACGAACGAAGGACTTGACAATTTAAATTCGGCCAATCGCGAACGCGTTATTCGTAATGAGTTCGTTCGATGTTAAACGTGCGATAAAAGCGAGAAGAAAAACTGTAGAAAAAACATCTGGTAAGATCGTTGGGTGATAATTTATGGAAATGTCATGGATTCCGTTGACACGATAGATACTAACCGGGTTTGAATAAACGTTTCTTCTAACGACGGGGTTAGCTTGGTTTCGTGAGGTACGACACTTCCACAAGGTAGAGAGACGCAAACGGTACTATCTTGCCAAGGGCTAAACGAGTCATGCGTCATACGGAAGGACATCTGTTGCCCTTTTCCCTCGACCTAAAACGTTCTTTTTCTCTCTGTTCCTCTAGATATTGGCTGTCTCCTTTCCTTCGCCCCTCCTTTTCGCGTCTTCGATCGGTCGCCTTTTTGGCGGGGAATAAAATTTGTTACAGTTCGCAAGGTTTAACTCGGAAGTTTCGTCGAATCGACTGGTCGGTTCGGTTAGAATTCAACGTCGAAACAGAAGTTTATGGTATCGACTACAGTTAAAATACTCGCGTGTATCGATTTCAACGCTACGTCGTAGAGAGACAATTTTTAATACGACCGCGAGATGGCACAAATCTTCGCGTTTCGATCAACAATGCGTAAAAAACCGCCACAACTGTTCATCATCGATTTGTAAATTATATCTTAACGATATAAGAAACGCAATGAAAAGGAAAAGTTTGTTAGAAGCATCGCACGTGTACCTGTTCCAACCACTAATAACGCGAGATGACTTTCAGATATTTTCCCATAAAAACGTTTTGCACGCCAATCATTATAAACTAGTCTGAACTGAGTTGTAATCCAATTTAATGAAATATAAATGTACAGGTTCATTAAAGCGATTAACATACCAAATATAAATTGCAAGATATTTCCAGTCATATTTTTTTCAGCCTTTAACTTGAAATTATTAGACTTTACTTTTAACTTTCCAATTCTTCTCTTGGTATAGAAAATAGCGTAAATAGACTGGGTAAACTTATATCGATCTCAACCATAGACGAGACGTAAGACAGATAAGAAATTCAATTTACTTCTGTGTTGTTTAGGAACGGATTCGAAATAGAACGAATGCCATAGACGAGATAAAGGATAGATCCATTACTCGATGTATCTACTTGTTCTACTCAGCAAAGATTTTAAGACCGCAATTTTCTTATCATTTCGCTTATTATCGATTGGCAAAAAATCGAGCCAGCGTTAATAATGGTTTGAATTAATATTAAACCTAACTAAAAAATTAGATTCTACAAATACAATCTTGTGGAATAGAATGGAATAAATTTCCATG
The DNA here is from genome assembly GCA_002201625.1 of Euglossa dilemma. Lineage (NCBI taxonomy): Eukaryota > Metazoa > Arthropoda > Insecta > Hymenoptera > Apidae > Euglossa > Euglossa dilemma. The sequence continues at coordinate 329,104 of NIJG01000049.1, read as the reverse complement.
GAATGGAAAATTAAGAATGCTAAATCGAAAACGAAATTTAAAAACTATAGCATAACGTTACTCTATATATATATATATTCGTCGACTCCATTCGATTCATTTCGTTTCTTACTTTACCTTTAGCTGCTCGTACTTTTCCTACTTTATCTGTGCGTGGACAACGAGTAAACTACGCGTGCAAACAAATCAATAAATATAATTAAATTGTAATTAATACCATAATAATAATTTAAAATGGTATTCCTATTTTTGTCGATTTTTTTTAATTTTGGTAGTTGAATTTGCTCTCGACTGTAGGGAGCATGACAGACTCTAAGATTTTTTTACGAGATCGGTATTTCAGAACACGTGTCATGAAAACCCGTAAGATGCTAGATCTCTCCTGTAATTGGTCAATGATTTCATCTCGTTTGTAGTAGTCTGCAGTTGTACGTTAGAATTTTACTTTAGTAAAATTGCTGCTAACGTGTCTTTTATGTTTAAAATTTGATTAATGACACGAACAGGAAAAGATAGTGCTTTTAATCAGTTGCAATTTATCAACATTTATTTCCACATTTTAATTGCAAATTTATTTTTTTAAAAATTTATTATACTAAGAAATATATAGATTTGTACATTTTTTTGCAAACATACGTTTCAGTATCGTTATCGCCTAGTTTACAATGATATTAATTACATTTATTAAGAAGCAATAAGAAAACAAATTGTTTTCTATTTATTATCGTTTGATATTGTTTTAAACTATGACGATATATGATACGATGCGTATAACTTTTATTCGCTATTGTCGTTCTCAATTGTAAAACATAATACGGTGTTAGGGTTTTGTCAATGGTTGTGTATCGATTCGCACAATTCGAGCTTACGTAAATTTTTAGGTCTATGCCATACTTTGGCTACATCCAAATTTGTCGAATGAACAAAATGGAAAGGTTAATGTCATATTGTGTTGCATAATAGGTTACTAGCGCCATCAAGCAGTACAGCTTCTGAAGTACATAGTCAACGATATATCGAATTATCAGGCTCAGGCGAGTCGGATGATATTGAAGTAACCGGTAGTGCTCTCTTTTCACTGCCGTGAACGTGTTTCTTTTCGACTCCCTCTATATCGGATAGTAAAGTATTTTAGAAAAAAGATGATGCAAGCTAATATTTGGAGTTTGGTGACTACTTCTGTCAGAGTAAGTTTAAAAGAAGTACTTGCTAACAAATGGCACTATGAATGCACCACAATCGGATATTGGACCATTCATATTAGAGTCTATTTCGTAACATTTTGAAGGACAAATAATTTTGTTACTGATTTCATTCGATTATTCGGTTGATCATGCTTGATACTGCTTTTTCGTTTTAACGAATCATTCGTCCAATACTTAGGAAAGTCAAACTACTTTCTTAAATTTAATATTCGGCATAAAAGTACATTCTTTTTTGTCATTGGTTATGTCACCTACATTTGACTCTTTCAGACCTTAAGAATCACAGACTCTGAGATAAACGAAATTAACTCGACTCCTTTTGAAATGATAACTCTTTTTTTTCTATTTTTATTAGCCAACGTGTGTCAAGCGTATCGTACCTGGCTTGACAGCTGCACAGCAACGTAGATATGCCAGTAATTTAGAAGCGGATATCGTAGTGATAGGTGGTGGTCCTGGTGGCTATGTGGCATCGATCAAAGCTGCGCAATTAGGAATGAAAACTGTTTGCGTAGAAAAAGGAGAAACATTAGGTGGGACTTGCTTGAATGTCGGATGCATTCCATCGAAATCTCTACTGAATAATTCTCATTATTATCATATGGCACACGGCGGAGATTTACAGAATCGTGGCATTATAGGTATAGTTTTTTATATAAAAATTTTCTTTCCATACGATATCATAATTAAACTACAAATGAATATATTTAATGTTCTAGTTGAAAATGTTAAGCTCAATCTCGATAAGCTAATGGAGCAGAAGCGGAATGTAGTCAAAGCATTAACAGGTGGCATTGCTGGTTTGTATAAAAAGAATAAGGTAGAATGGGTGAAAGGACATGGTAAAATTACTGGTCCAAATCAAGTGACTGCACTAGGACCAGATGGTTCAGTAGTAAGCACAATTAACACTAAGAACATTATAATTGCCACTGGCAGTGAAGTTTCACCATTTCCCGGTATAGAAATCGATGAAAAACAAGTTGTTTCATCTACTGGAGCTTTATCGTTAAGCGAAGTGCCTAAAAGATTTATAGTGATCGGTGCTGGTGTTATTGGTTTAGAATTGGGCTCAGTTTGGCAGAGGTACTACTTCTCTAATCGAAATCAATTATACGAGATATAAATGATGCAATATAATTTAATCGTTTCGTCTGTCTGTTACTATAGATTGGGCTCTGAAGTAACGGCAATTGAATTTTTACCGTCTATCGGTGGAGCAGGTATCGACGGTGAAGTTAGTCAATCGTTACAAAAAATTTTGAGTAAGCAAGGTGTGAATTTCAAATTGGGAACAAAAGTCACTGCCGCGAAAAAGACAGGCAGCGAAATAGCCGTGTCGGTTGAAAATGCCAAAGATCCTAGCAAAAAAGAGGATCTACTGTGCGATGTACTGTTAGTTTGCGTTGGCCGAAGGCCTTACACGGTGAATTTAGGATTAGAAGATATGGGAATCGAAAGAGACGAAAAGGGCAGGATCCCTGTAAACAATAGATTCCAAACGGTAGTACCTTCGTAAGTAGAAATTTGCTTCGAAATTCTTTTACCCTTTTGTACTATTATACACAACTATGCGTTCACGTAGGATTTACGCTATTGGAGATTGTATTCACGGACCGATGTTGGCTCATAAAGCCGAGGATGAGGGTGTTATTACGGTAGAAGGCATTGCTGGAGGTAATTAGGAGTACACGTTATAATTTCACTTTGTATCGTAGGAAATGTAGAAAAATTATAACGATATGGTCATCCAGGTGCCGTACACATCGATTACAATTGCGTCCCTAGCGTAATATACACGCATCCAGAAGTGGGTTGGGTTGGTAAAACAGAGGAAGATTTAAAGAAGGAAGGCATCGATTATAAAATTGGAAAATTCCCGTATTTAGCAAATTCCAGAGCAAAAACGAATCTCGAGACAGAGGGCTTTGTCAAAGTGTTAGCCGATAAAAATACAGACAAAATATTGGGAGTGCACATGATCGGTTCAGTCGCTGGTGAATTAATTAACGAGGCTGTTCTTGCAATGGAATACGGAGCAAGTGCAGAAGATGTCGCGAGAACGTGTCACGCACATCCAGTAAGTATTCAAACGATATTCGACGAATATCGATTGAACGTGGAACGAATAATGAATTTATCATTGCTTTCGCAGACTTGTTCGGAAGCCTTGAAGGAGGCCCACTTAGCTGCGTATTTCGGAAAACCAATCAATTTTTAAACATTTGAGTAAATTATCCGGGAACATAAATATTTTGACTCATCGTAGCTCCGATCTAGTCTACGCTCAATTTCAAAAGTGTTCGAACGTATCTCATTATACGTGTCTCACCTAGGTCACATCATTGTTTATTCACATAAGAATAAAAGCTGTAAATAAAAATATAAGAGAACTTATGAAAGTACTACGTCTTTTATAGTAGATATACCTTTGTGTCTTGATTATTGTATTTATTATAAATAAATTGACGATTCATTACAAGAATGTATCGGAATGTAAAATTGGACGTTCGTAATGTGGAAACACGTTATTGTAGTAATCTTGAGCCTATAGAGATAAGTTTTTACGAGGTTATTATCGGAATTCTCTTCCTCGATTTCATAAGAATATCTGGCCTGTCGGTTAATTTTAGTCATCGTACGATTAGAAGATTCGAAATTTGGTATGGCGGTAAAGAATTGCGGCGAAGGTATCGCGTTGTTGGAATTTCGCAAGCAACCGTGGCCTGTTTTTCTTAAACAGTAGCAATTTCCGCGATAGCGAGCGATCACCGTAGTAGAGATAAAACGCGGAGAAAACTAAATTTGAATAGATAAGAAAGGAGCGGAGTGCGTTGACGGACTAGGTACGTTCCTGAGCAGCACGTGACCGGCGCAGCAGTAGCGGCGTTGCCATCGGTGAGCCGCGGCTCGCAGCGGCCATTGGCAACGTTGCGCAGTGCCAGAGAGAGAGAGAGCTGTGAGGGTGGCACTTGTGCGGCAAACACACCCAATGTTTGTGTTTTCGAATTTTTCGTGATACTACGAGTTGTTGGTGGTCGTTTGGCAAGGCATGTAGCGCCGTGGTCGAACCGCTCGAGATGTGGACGACGACGAAAACAACTAAATACGGCGTCGGTGAGTTCTCGTAGGTGTTCTCTCATGATTAACGCGCGGCATCGACCCTGCGGATCTGTCAAACCGCTCGTGCTCTATCCGCGCAATTCTTCCGCGTGATCCACTCCGCGAGCGTGGAATATCGCTTGTTAACCATCGACGGGACCGTGTCACCGAGATACACGCGTTTCTTTTCCATCGCGTCAGATATCTCAGTGCGAATGATTCGACGATGTTAAGTTCTTTTGGCTACACGCCGCTTAATACGCTCGAGGTATGATGCTGCCGCCGTGGTCATACCGCTGCGTGACCGAATGCATGTATGCGTGCTGCTATTTCCCTGCCTGTGTTTCCACTCCCATTCATGCATTGATCGCGAAGGAGTAGTAACAGCAGTCCAATAAACCGAGTAACGCCGATCTCTCTTTGCCGGTCCACTCTCCGTTTCGCCTTTCGTTTCTCCCGATTCTCTTTACACTTTTCTCTTTTCGTCGCGTTTACGCGTGTCTCGAAACCGGTGAAAAAGTGTTACGCGACCTTGGAAAGTCAAATCGTCGACCTCTGCGAATTTCCCTGGATATCGATACCCGCCGGCGAGCGGTTGACTCAGAGAAGCGAGAAACAAAAGGTTAAACTTTTGACTCGACGTTTAAATTGGGATATCGCATCGAACGCGTAGTAGTAGCAGCATTCTACTATCGTCGCGTAGCATTATCGTAGTCTGGTTTGCAGTCAGCTGATGCTTCTCCGAAACGCGAGGTCCTCCGGTCTAAGAGTATCCTTGAATTACGACCGTTTAATTTTGTTTTGTCTGTTTGGCCCGGCAGAGAGGAGGAAGGGAGAGGACGCGCGGCCGCGCGCGTTTGCTGCTTTAACGTTAATTCCCCTACGCCACTCTCGATGTTTACCGCAGGCGGATGTAACATCTTCGTCGACCAGACTAATTCTTCTTTTTTCACCGCTAATCTTCCTCGAATTACGTAATTAACAGATAGATAGTCGTCGCGCGGATATCATCGCTATCAAGCCAGGTACGCGTCTCGAGCAGTTTTTTCCTCGTTCGAATTAAAAACGGATCGTCGAGAATTCGAGTAATTTTTCGCCGGAAAAGTCGCGGAGACGGTGCGGCTTGATATAATGCACACTTGACACGTATTGCTCCGCGAGGTTTGGAGAGGTGTAGAACGAGCGTGGAGGATGAAAAACGCGTGTGAAATGCATGCAGGAAGAGTCGTTGAGATTGGAACGTGTTAAACGCGACTGTGAAACCTTTGATCGAAACTCTTTTATTTAAACCACGTATCCTATTCTAGGTACCGGGGATTTGCATGTCAAAGGAACGACAAATATTCTAGACGTAAATCTCGTTATTCGTTTGCACATTGTTATCTTTGGGGGGAAAAAGAGAGGAGAATAAGGTTAACCTGGCGAAGGGAAAAAATATTTTCCGTCGAGCGAATAATCCTTTTACTCCTGGCGATCGGAACGGGTGGATGCGAGGCTTGTTTGTCCCGATTAATTTTGCCCGAAGCAACAATTGGAACGTCGAAGGATCAATTGAACGCGGTATCCACGATCGACCGGAAACGCTCCCGCTGTTTCGAATTGAACGCAAACTCGCGTCGCGTCGCCACTCGTCTCGACTCGTCTCGTTTCTCTGTTTGGTCGCGCGTCGCGCTGCGTCGCGACGTGGACCGAAACGGGCCGGAAAAATTAGCAATATTCCGTGTCGATTAACCGCGTTGAACGACCGTTGCCGGCGAAACGCGAGTAAGGAAGAAATGCGTCACGGAACCCATCAACCTTCGACTCCATACGCGAATTACCTCCGCCGCGAGTTTGCCGTGTTTCCGCGATTAAAACCGAGCGTTGTCGCATTCCAAACCCGTGCGCAGCAATTTTCGCCGAGTCATCGCGATTTCTTTCCATCGGACACTCGATTAATCGCTCTGATTTTAACGATAGCGGCTGCTAGATACTTCTTTTCGACGAAGCAACGTTCGCTTCCTCGCTGTTTCTTATTACGGACTACCGTTTCAACGATAAGATTGTAGCTCTTTGTTCAAATACGATGCTTCATTCGAAAAGTATTTCGTTTTTTCATCGCTGAACTTTGATGTCCCTTTGTTCGCGTATCGTAAGATAACGCACGATTCTGGCTTCTTTCGCGCGGCATTTTCCGAAACTACTATCGGAGAATAGTTCGAAGGGATAGCAATGGTGGTCGTCGATGGGAAAGAGACGCGTAAGCATTCCGAAACGCGCCGATAATATATTCCGTTGTCAAATATTTCGAATTTCGCGCCTCGAATACATCGCGAATTAACGAGATCGATCGCGACGAAGCTAAGAAACTCGATTTCCCAGAATTCTTTTAGATCATCGCGATCACTGGCCCGCGTTACGAGCGAGAAAGATTAATCGCGAAGAAAGCTAGGAACTCTGTTGTGTACTGTTACAATTCTTTCTTTTAAATTCGCGATATGGACCATTATTTTCATACTTCTCGAAGCCGGAATGCCGATTTCTCGAATTTAATTAAGCGCGTTATCTTCGAAGAAACTAATTTCGTTGCTCGTATTACCGTCGGTTAGATTTTTCATCGAATAAAGAGGGTACTCGCGGGCACGTGCACCTCTCGCATCGAATACCTGAACTACATTTCCCTCGTTCGCTTTCGTATCTAGGATCGTATCCTCTCCACGATAATTAAACAATATTCCTGCGGTTCGATTGCCTCATTACGGTTAGCCAATCGTCGGCTAATGGCACGAGACGCGAGTGCGTGGACGTGAGCCGCGATTTCTTGCAAATCAGCTCCACCAACGTCATTACGTTCCATCGCGAACGCTCGGCAAGCCTCGAACCACCTGGAAGAATCGGATATAACTCGTCGCGAGATATTCCCATTCGCCATTTGCATTCGAAGTGCATGCGAAGTGTCCTCGTCCGAGGCACTTTTTCCTCTTTTGTTCCCACCGGTTCTCTCCCGCGAAACGCGCGAGTAACATTTCCCAAAAATAAAACGCGTCCTCTCTGTTGCGGTTCCTCCGACGTTTACAACGTCCACTTCCGGTCGCTGGTTCTCCAACAGAGGGAACGGAGCACGCAGTCCGGGACGCGTGCGTTTGACGAAACCTGTGGCCGTTAGGCGATTCGCGACGCCCGCCGAGAATCTAAACAACGGTTCGTCGAACTCGCGATAAGGGCAGCGGTAATCTTGCCGGTTGGAAAAAATTCGAGCAGAATCGAGGAGTTTCTACCCGGTCGACTGACATTTATCGGCTAGACTTCTTTTTGCTCTCCGCGCGGCGGGATAGGAATCGAACTTGTCCCCGTCTCTCCAAGGGCCTTGATAATTCCAACCTGTTTAGCTCGAGAACCTCCGCCAGACCGACGTTTTCTTCCTTCCTTCCTTCCCGATCGACCATTATCCTTTCGTCTCTGGACGAACATCGAATTTTCCATCGTTCACTGGTCGAAGTATTTCGTGAAAAGAATTTACAAGTCGTACACTCGATCTCTTTTACTGACGTAAGAGGACATCTATCAGCCGAAGATGGCCAAAGGGCGTGGAGCTGGCTGGAAATTCCGGATAAGTCGAGAGCTCCGCGTGTCGGAGGTTCCAGGTTTTCCCTGGGGGTCCGAGTTATCGAGTTTCGGCGGTGGAAACGGTCGATCGGGTCGACCGCGGTTGCCTCGCGGCGGAACTTTCGGTTTCATCTCTCCTCGCGATCCTCCGATCGGTGTAAAGCTGGCGAGAGCCCTAGATTTCCGCCTCGGAGTCGAACGCGGCACACATATGGTGTCGCTAAAGCTATTTCGCCTGGACGAAGCAGCATCCGCGGCGCGATTAACCCATAATCTTCCAATCTAACAATCTGCGCGGTGATCTGCTCGTGGCTGCGTTCCCGCGTGTTGTTTCCTTCGAGCTGGTTCTCCATCGACCACGCCGAGTCCTCCGCAATTGGATTCCCCGAACACGCGGATCCGACGTGCCCACGCTTCTTCTCCACCCGACCAATTGTCACCGGGGATCGCGTGCGATTTCTCGCCGCGCGCTTCGCCTTCCTCCGCGGCTCCGTTTCGCGCGCGTTTACGAGCGGTTTTTTAAACGAATGGAATTAGCTCGGAATCGCGGAGCTAGTCGTAAAAAGGAAATTGCCGTTGCCCGGCAGACGGAGAGAGAGAGAGAGAGAGAGAGGGACAGAGAAGCTTCCGGCTGGTTTCTTTGCGATTCTTCGAGACGAAGTCGCCGCGAGGAAAAGTAAGTACAGCTGGTCGAATCGAGGCAGCTTCCATTTGTTCGGGGAACAGTCTCGACGAGTTGTGCCGCGTTTCTCGGGGTTCCGCGCGGAAGAAATTGGAAAAGCTCGGTGTCCTCGCGGTGCTTCTTCTTCCTTCGCGCGCGCGGATCGTGGACTTCGAAGTACGGGAAAGAGCGGAGAGAATCGGAGCCGACAGCCGCGAGGATTATATCATCCTGCGCGAAACCCGGGGATCAGGCGAGCTACGCAGAGACTGCGGAGTGACGCGAAATATGGCAGAGCTTGGCCGCTCTCGAACGACACGCGTGTGGGAGAGTGGGTTTAATGCGAGATAATCTCGTGAAACGCCTTCCCCGCCTCGTTATCGAGTGATCGAAGCGGCTCGCTCGGATTCGCGCGCCTGATTTTTCGCCGTCGGACTTGCGAATCTGGATTTTCCGCTCGCGGTCGTTCGCGGTCTCTGGAAGATCGGTCGCCTGGAGGCTCGCCGGAAGCGACGGACGTGGCAGGAAGTAATCGGTCGATCGACCGATCTTTGGCCGTGTAATCGATCCGGCCTCTCGTGGATTAACAGGTTGTCTCGCGAGCCGCGGGAAATCTGATTCCTTATCACGGCCACGACTCGTGATTACGTCTCGTAGTCCGCGGTGTTGCGCGAGCTATCTTCAAGGCCGACCACGTTTTTCTCCCCGCGACTTTCATCCGATCCGGAGATTAGTACCACCTCCACCTGTCGCACCTCGTCTCTCTTTTCCCAGTCTGCGATCAACCTTCCTTTCGCGTCTAATTTCTCTCCTCGGGTTCTGCGTTGTCTGCAGACGAAGCTGGTTAGCGACCGATCGGTCGTTCTAGACGAGATAATCGTTAGTCGAAGACGTTACAGGATTACCTAGTCGCTCGAGTCCAATTTCTCGCGATCTCTCGTCTTCCGTCAGGTGTCACGCTAAGCTGAGACGAAGCAGGCTAGCGAAAGAGCGAGATCGATTAGTCGGAGCAACGCCACGCGGTTGTCAGAGGTGTCGAGTTCGCGAACAGGGTCATCCAGGATTATCTAGTCGCTCCAGTCCAATTTCTCTCGTCCACCTGCTCGCGATCTCTCGTCGAGCTTTACGCCAAGCAGAGACGAAATAGGCTAGCGAAATTAGTCAGAGTAACACCGCGCGGTTGTCGAGAGTCCTCGCGACATCTTCTTCGGCGTGGGTTTAAAATCCCTTGCGGACGAGAAACGAAGTTAACGACACATCGAGTGTACACGAAACGATTAGAAATAACGAGCCGAGAATGATTCTCCGAATCGAAAGAAAAAAACATCGATGAGGATGCTAAAATTATTTTCCGATATATTCCAAGCAACTTTCCACGCGTATCGCGAGATTCGCGCTTAAAGGGTTAATGGGCCAGGACGCGACGGAATAAGTTTTCTCGACACGGTTACGGATGTAGGACAAAGGAATTTTTCCAGGGATTGGCCGTGCATCCATCTTCTCTCCTCGAGGATATAAGGGAACTCCGGTTTGATCGATTACCACGCGATACGACGCGAGAAACGGAGCAGGCGAATCGCGCGAACTAAAAGTGTCGCGTTCGGAAATTGGATCGCGTCGGATTACCTATTCGCGACCTTCCTTTTTCATCCTCCTGCTCTATGAACGCCACGCAGGATAGAAAGCGTGGAAGAAAGCCGGAAGAAAGTCGGCGGAAGCACGCGGGCTCGATTAGGCGTCGCGATAGGGCCACCTCCGTGACGCAATGTCGGAAATAGGGCGAACGAATGTTAATCGTCGTCGGAAAGCGTCGCGCGTGCAATCGGAGCGGTATCGAACGGAATGACAAAGCGGACGAAGCGTAAACCGAGGCGAGCGAGATAAATCGGTGACGTGGAATCCCCGTCGTAGACACTCGGGTTGAAAGAAAAAGAGCGTAGACGCAACTCGCGCTATCGTTACGACACGTGTCGCCTAATCAAAGGTGGAGTCTGCCAACAGAGATGGCTAGAATTCCGATTACGCTCCAGACAATTGCACTGTGTCTACGCAGATCGCGTTGGCGAAGAATTATCCAATGTTTCCGAGTTTCTGCGTCGTTTCCACCGTCTCGATTCGCGGAATATATATCTCGATTCGCGGAATATATACCTCGATTCGCGGAATATACTCCTCGATTCGCAGATTTGCTTCTCGATCGTTTCGATTCACTTCCGATACGTTTCCCTGCGGTTAAAAAAAAAAAAAAAAACGAAGCGGAGAACGAAGCGGCTCGAAAAGCTCGTTAGAGGCGATAAGAAGCTTCCGGGCATCGGGATGGAAATTGGCGCGTTATCTGCTGGCGAGGAGAATCGCTGGTGGTTGTTGCTCGATAGAATGCTGTCGGCGGGAAAATAATATCGCCGGCGACACGATTAAAGAGGAATTTTTCCGGAGGCCCTCGAACGATTCGGCGAAGCGTGGAGTACCCGGTTATCGTTGCGGAAAATCTGGCAAGACTCTATCGATGGTCTCCTTTGGTACGAGCAGGAATACCTCTGGAAAACTCGGCGAAGTTTGGCAGGCCGGCGTATCGATTACCTCTCCGACTTTGCCGAACCGAGCTTTTACCAATTCCCGGCAAACCGATTTCGTTTGCCACTCGATCGCGAGTCTCTCCTTCATCCCCGAGTCACCCCCGCGTTCCCACAGACTTAGAGAGGTACTTACCACCGGGTGAATCGGGTCGAATAGATTCGAGTGGATTTTGAAAATATTGGTTACGCCAAGGATCGCGAAGGAAACGAAGCGGGGTGGAACGGAAAGTCCGAAACGGTTTCTAACGCGAAGTCATCGCGTTTATACCGTGTTCCACCAATCCACGAGTCCTAAGAAAGGAAATAGTTTTGAGAACGACAGCAGAGCGAACGGGTGTATGGATTTAATTCCGAGTAAGCGCGAGCCGAATGCAAGCGAAGAACGAAGAGTCTAGAAACGTGATCGAATGTTTAGGATACGTGACAAAAGCATGATCGAAGAAGAATGAGCGCGAAAGAGGACGGAGTCGAATTGCCGAGAGAACACGAGCGATTAGCTATTGGAACGTGCTCGTTTTATTATTGTTTAAATTATTATTATTATATTATTGTTATAATATAGTTTTATTATTAAAAACACGCTGTTCCTGTTGCTCGCCTAATATTTCCGTGTAAAGCTTCGGCTTGTCTCGTAACGAGTCCCACGATACGCGTAACGATTAGAAGAGTTATTGTATCGCTCTGTTATCGGTCCTCGTTTAGAGTACTGTACCAAGACACGACAGCCTTGCTGTCATTATCGCGTGAAAAGCGTTCCTTGTCTCACGGAAATCGTGACTGTGCGGTGGTATTGGAAAACCTGGACTTAACCCGTTGCACTCGACCTCGATAAAATTTCTCGCCGTTTCATACAGTTCGGAATCGAAAATAATTTAGCCATGCGTGAAATGTCGAGATAAAATAATTCCACGAGTATCCTCGGCTTTGTATCGGGAACTCTTCGAATTGAAAGCTCGAGAGAAGCTATTTTAATTATTAATTTCGCTCTGACACTCGTATCGCGAAGGTGTCTCCTTTTCCAAGACCAATTACGCCGAAGTTATTAACGTCTAAGCGTTAAATTTCGCGAAGAATTTCGGAAGAAACGAATAATCTCGCGACAGCTGATCGCTTGATCGCGATTATCGTCGAGTAGCAACCTTTGCCGCTCGAGCACACCTGGCTACGCGCGGTCCTCGTCAAATTTCCACCCAATTCTCTCATAATTGGCTGGATATCTGGTACGAGGACAGAGGCATTACCGTGTTAAATTTCGTCGAACTCGGTGTGACACCGTCTTCGTAAACAGGAAACACGCGGAGCCGTGTATGGCGAAAGTAATTACCTCGACTGTAAATTGCTATCGCGGAACGATTAACCCGTTTGCATCATTAAGCGGAGTAATCCGCACACGCGACAACCGTTGCCCGTTTGTTTTAACTTCATTTACAGTCGTTGAAAAGAAAGGAACGTTTATATCGCGACGTGGTAGAAAATGACTTTATCTCCAAACGCTCCTTTGTCACGCGTAATTTCAATCGAGAAGCAAACGGGTTAATTTCTCCTGTTCCAACTACGCTTTCCTGTGTACTTAACTCCGTTTACTTTCCCTTACCGTGGTATCCCCTAATTTCCTACCCTTTCGTATACATCGTCTAAACGAAAGGAATTAGACCTCGGTCTTTCGATTTCCGAGATAACGGTGAAATTTCCACGAGAATGGAGGAAATAAACGGTGGAAAATTTCAGGCCGGGTTCCGTAATCCGTCGCGAATACGGCAGACAAGGTTTCAGCATCGCGCTTGCCTGGAAGCGAGGGAAAGAGGGGTCGGTTTTCCCCATAGAAGCTCGGCTTGCACGGGAAGACGAGGAGGGTGAGGTTCGATCGGTGGCAGGACCATTTCAGATGTCATTGTTTACGGCTTCTTCCGGGTCCACGGCCGCTTTTGTGTCGGTGTCGGTCGCCTGGTCACCCCACAGCCATCGCAGCCCCTTTCTTCCACCCCACGTCGTTAAACTACCCCCGTCCGACCAGCGTTTCGACACGCCTGGGCCCAGCACGCGTGTCCTCGATAGGGCGAGCAGAAAATCTCCCCTCTTCCTCCCCCGGCAAGATTGATTCTTCCCTCTGCAACCCCTCGCGGATGTCGTGTAATTTTCTCCCCCGAAAGAGTCGCTCTCTCGGCTCCACGGTTGTCCGACATCTTTCCGCTTCGACCATTCTTCGGTCGCTCGATTTTCTTGTCTTTCTCGACGTTGGACCGTGTTTCGCTTTATTCTCGTCGCATCGAGATTAGTTCGCAACTCGGAAGAATTCACAGACCTCGTAACACGGTATAAAAGCCGATCGAGTACGGCCATTTAGCGGGTATCAGCCTCTGATCTCGTTTACTTATTCATTTATGCACGCATTTATGCACGCACGTGCTCGTCGAACGCGATAGCCACGGTTTTCCCCGGTCTTCTCTGAAACCCGCGCAATTTTGCCGTTCTCCCGCCATCTTCCCTCCGCTAGAATTTTCGGAGCTTCCTATAATTCGAGTTGCTGGTAAAACCGCGAATCTCGATTTCCGAGCGACGAAACGTCGAGACAGACGGTGTCCCGCGGCGCGGAGTTTTGCTCCTGGGTAACGAGATCGGGTAATAACCGATGGAGGAGCTATCGGAGACAAGGGAAGGACCGCGAGGATCGATGGAAAGGTCGCGGGATATTCGGTCGGCCGACAGAGGGTATCCCGGAGTTGGTGGCCACCTCCGACGCAGGGGCGGCTCGCAGGCGGACGAAGAGCAGAGCAGAGGAGAGGAGAGGAGTCTACACGGCGCGAGTGTTTTGCAGGACGGCAGTTATCGATTTAATTCCCCGGGAAAAGCCGCGAGGGAAACCGGTCGGGAAAGGGCCGGGAAGGTTTCGGCCTGCGGTTAGTCCGCGCGTCTCTCTCCGTCAGGGGAGAAAAAATCCGCGTTTCTCCCCATGCGTGCCATCGCGCGTCTACGCGTCGCGCCAGACCTCCCTTCCACGCGTTTCCACCGTGGGAAACCCGGCCCTCGCCTCGTTACGCGCCTCTTCCATTAGGCCCCGAATCCTCTGCCAACCCTCTTCTCGCTGCTTCTCGCCTGATCGATATTCGCGTCCAGTCCAGCCAAGGCAGGTGGCAAGGTTGTCCTTCGCTTTTCCTGCGCGCCGAGTTCCGCTTCGACTCGCGAGGCCAGTTCTCCGGATGCCGGGTAATATATGTTCGGGATAAATTTAACGACCAACCTACCACGACAGGTCGAATCGATGGACGGAAAGGGGAAAGGTCTTGGAAGGAAATTTAACCAGAGGAAGTATCGAAAAATCGATCGCGGCTATAACGGAGGACATATCGCGGGGTCAAGTGACCGTAGCGGGACATTGAACGCGGAATTTTTAATCGGATGCTTTTAACCCTTTGCACTCCCTTGCCATTTAATCGGATTCCACGGGTCGATATCGATTGATACGTCGAGTTTAAAATTTCATAGTGAAATAATTCTGTCTTAATTTTTATACGATTTCTTACTTACCGTTTCAAAGATATCGTCGACTTTATAACGGAAAGTTTTCGAATATTATTTTTCCGCAACGTAGATATTGCCGAGTGCAAAGGGTTAATCGTTTTGTAATTTTCCGTGGGGAAAATTCGGAATTTTTCTTTCAACCCATCGCGTACCGCGGTTCAAGTACGAAGAACCGAAGACTGCTCGGACGTTTCGTTTTAATTACACCGTAGATATTTACGTGGCTCGCTTGCAATTGTTGTTCCCTAAAAACCAATTCCGAAAGCTTCTCTCGTTAGAACTGGTAACCGCGTTAATCGGAAGCGGAGCATTAAACGTAAGTGTACAAAGTAGGCACGAGGATGTACGTGCCTAATCGTTTCCACTTCGCGCCTCTTCGACCGCGAAAAACTTCTTCGACTCGTCCCATTTTCGCCTGCTCGCTTAAACTCTGCCACGACCGCTCGGAAAAACGGAGGAGGAACAATTAAAAGAGGAAAATATCGAAAAATTCTTAACACGTAATACGTTACAGAAGAAATAAAAGAGAGACAGCGTTGACTCTCGATCGTGCTATTTATACATTTCAAGGGGAAAAAAGAGAGAAAGAGAGAGGGAGAGAATAGAGATAAGGCATAGAGGTAGTTGGCGAAGGTATTGGGAGCGAGGGGCGGGTGAAAATGGAAGAAAGTACGAGGCCGGTGTGGACTGTGGTGTCGGGAAGGAGCGGCGGGCGAGGAAATGGCGAGGAAATGGCGGGCGTTAAGACAGATCGGGTGAATGGTAGGCGTGTGTGGCTGCACACTGGCGGAGGCCAGAGACGCGCTCATTCAGATGCGTCTCGCGTGGGTTTCTCCGCCGGAGGACCGGAAGCTGGCTCGTCGTGCGTGCAGCGTCACGCGTATCCGGTGCCCCGGAGTTCGTTTATCGAGGCCTGACACTTCCACGAAAGGACACGCGTCCATACTCTCTTCCCTCCTTTCCACCCTTCCTCTCCGACCTTTCTCCGACCATTCAGCCGTCTCTCCCGACTTTCGTCCGAGATTTGTCGATTCGAATACGAGAGGCAGGGTGGCAGACCGTGTCCGAGCGTTTCCAGCGAATCGTTGCATAACGTTGCAAGCGCGTGCGATTTCAATTTCGTAGAAGCGAGGAGCGCGCTCGCGTGTCGCGGAGATTTCGCTTTCCCACCGGGCCATCTGCGCCGCGAATCATAATATTTGCACGGTCGCGCGACGCGGTCGATACGCGGAGAAAGAGAGAGGGAGAGAGTGAGAGAGAGAGAGAGGAAACTAGACGCGACGTAAGTCGAAGAGGCCTCGACGTCGCGGACACCGTCGATTAATCCCGAAAGCGAATGAGTACACGGTCTGATGTATTGTTTCCACAGCTGTTTACAATTGGCGAGGCGACACGCGGTATGGCCTGCCACTGGAGATCGGCGAGACCGTGCAGATCCTGGAGGAATGCATAGGTAAGTGGGAAAGTTGGCGAGCTGCTTCAACAGGAGGTTGAATCGATGAACGGGTTGGTTGCAGGCTGGTACAGGGGCTTTTCGACCAAGAATCGCGCGGTCAAGGGAATCTTCCCTAGCTCGTACGTCTACCTGAAACCATGCAAGATCGAGAACGAGGGGTTGTTCGAGTCGGTGATACCTCTGGAGGATCCGGTGGTCCGAGAAGTGACCCTCGTGCTCCGAGAATGGGGCGGTATATGGAAGAGACTCTACGTGGTGAGTCCAGCTGCCGCGACATACTTTCGCGTTCCGCCAAATGCAGGTCGGAGAAAATGAAAACGGAAACTTTGTGCGAAAATTCGCGTGTCGTTGAAGAATACGGTGAAAATACGTCACAGCGACGGGTTAACGATTCGCGCGCGTTTACGGCGACGCTTTCGTCATAGAATATTCGGCGCGAAGAGTGGGGTGAAAATCGCGAGACGCGTGCCGATGGCCGAGCTTCGATTTCTGCTCGCTCGTGGCGCGACTTTCACCCCATCTCGTATACCCCTGTGTTTCTCCCTGCTAATTTCGAATCTTTTCATTGGAATCGAACCAGGAGCGGGAAAATTACAAATTCACCACGCTGCGGAAAGTGATGCGAGAGTTGCTGGAATGGCGTCGACAACTGCTGGCCGGCACCCTCACCACCGATCAAACGAGGGAGCTGAAGTTGAAAATTATCAACAAAGTCGACTGGGGAAACCGGTAAGTCGGAATTGAAAATTGAGAACCGCGACCGGTAAAGATAAAAACGAGGAGGTAACTGTTTGACCGATCGAGCCGGCGCTCGAAAGCGAAATACACCGCGTTCGTCTCGCCGAATTCCAGCGTATACGCGTACTTAATGGAATTTATTGAACGATTACGAACTTCCTCTTATCGTTGGTTGCTTCGAGTTTAACTCGCTGAGAAATGTCCCGGCTGGGATTACGATCGCATTAGCCCGACCGGTTCGGGCTGGTGATGCTTCTGTGAAACGAGTAATCAGAGACACCGATACGTCGTATAGAAAGAGTATATCTTTATTCTACAATTCGTCTGTTATGCTTTTCTGCTTGCTCCCGTTACATCTAACGTTGCACGTATTGGCAGTCTTCTCATTGACTTCGGCGGCAATCGTTACGAATGAGCATTTTATAAACACGTCTTATAAAGATTCTAGCGCTAAAGTTACTTCGATTATTCTATATAAAGAAGGCACATCTGTCTCGTAGAACTTAAACGTATATCGTAAACTATCACTTGGAACGCGACTAACAGTAGCGATATAACATATTTTAACAACTACGATAAACTACTGGATAGTCGTGAAGTTATTATTGTCATTGCATATACTTATCGGCAGCATTATATCTTTCTCGCGAGCAAGTCGAGAATAAGACGTGAAAAACAAACGTGAGCATTGAACAGTAGACTCCACGCTGCGAAGATACACCAGCGTTGCTTATTATGCTTCGTTTCGGGAAACCTCCCTTTCCTTCCGCGCAAACAAAACGGTTATCCCATATCGAGTTTTCAACGAGCGCGCACGTTCAAGCCGAAACGTTCCTTTAACGAAGCCTCCGCGACGTTCCACAACCAGAACGGCCGTTTAAATGTTCCTAAAGACACCTCGTCGACCAAATACGTCTAATTTGTCAGATTTCCACTCTTTATACAATTTCGCTTGTAAGTAGACACGCATTTGTCAATTTCAACAACTCGAACGATCGATTTACTTATTCTTAAGTCGATTCTATTCACAAATCTGTACCAATTTAAATTTATATTTATCTATATATATATATATATATTTATATATAATTATAGACTATGCATATAGGTATACGCTTTAATCTTTCGCGAAGGATCAACGATAAACGTTGCTGTGAATAATTGGGAATGCCCCTGAGCGTAATTTTGTTAACGAAATTTGATATACGATAAACCTTTCTGCAAAATATAATATTATTCACGCTAACCCCATTACGGTAATTGCACCAGTAAGTAATTGTACGCAAATACAAACGAGATACCTAAATACCCGAGAACGAATGCTCGTTTTTGCCTACTCGATTTACATAGGCACACACGTACAGTTGCAGAACAGTGCATGGTATTTTTGAAATAAAAGCTGCATAGTTTCTATGCACGTTACGTCGAACGAATTTATCTCGTGTTCGAATATATATAAAAAAAGAAAAAGAGAATAACGAGAGAAAAAAAAAAAAAAAAAAAAAAAAAGAAAGAAAAGTGTAAAAAATATAAGAGCTTTTCCGATAATCTACATCTTTACATATCTTCGTGTTTATTTCTAGAAAAGCTTCGGCAGTCTCTCTCTATGTTTATATCTCTAAGTAATAATTTGTTCAATACCACGCTTTTTCCGCTTTCTTTTTTTCTTTTTTTTTCCCCCCTCTTTCTCGCAAACGAAACGAATCGCGAATTAGTCCGAATATTACTTGGCAGAACTCGTGGATACACCTTCGCAACGAACGACGTCGCAGCGTCGGCTCCGTTGACGTTCACACGAGAGCCGTTGAAACGCGACTTGGCGCGCTTACCCGAAAAAGGCACTTGTTTCATCACGATACGCAGGAATTAGTATAAAAAGGAATGTAAACGTGTAACGTAAATAGGAATTCAGGAACCCGATCGATGCGAACATCTACGCGTAACGATTGATTTTTGTTGGAGAAAAAAAAAATGTTGACCGCGCTCGCCGTTTGAAATTCCATAGCGATCATTCACGGTGTTATCGTTACGGACGACGACGTCGTGTCCGGCGTCGCGGTGTGTAACTACAGGGTGGCGAACGCGACAGCGGTACGCGAGATTACGGTGAATCGACGAACACTTGTACGCGTGAAATTCGGCTTACTATAATTTAACATCGACGAACGGCCACACGCGGACACGCATTGTCGAGCCGAAAGGATCGCGCGTTATCGTCTACGTTACATATTCGTTCGATAATCTAACGTCGGTTTGTGCTATGGATGGCAGGAAACACGAGAGCAAATGACAAGTCTCTCGTAACGCGTTCTAAGCTTATCGCTTTTACTGTTCCCCCGCGGCCGGCAAGTAACGTCCTTCGCGGTCCGATAGATCGGTCGAAAAGGAAGTGGCAAGATCTCGTCTCTGTCCGATCGAACGCGTCTTCCCTGGTTTTCGCGAAACAACCGTCGATAGCACAAACGTTTCTCGAATGGCCGAGGATGTCGGGAAAGATCACCCTAGGCGTTATCACAATGCAAAATAGAAGGCAAAGATTAAGGACCAAGGGGGCGCGTAAGCATTAGATCTCGGTGTCTTTCGCGTATTTCTCGATCTCCGGGTAGATGGGCGACATCTCGAGAGTGCTAGGTGCCGAAGGCACCGAGGTCGGTGACGCTCCGCTCGTCGAGCCGAGGTTCATCTGGCGACAAAGCGCGTCCAGCACCTCGTTGAACATCATCTCGTTCATGTTCTGTCCCAGTAGGTGAAGCAGCATGAAGTCTCCCACCTGCAAATTCCCACGCGAATAATGCATACGATATCTCCTCGCGAAACCTATCGCGGATAATCTTTCGAACCGGTTATCACCGAGTTATCTAAAAACGTACCTGTGTCTCTCTGATGAGCGCGGTAACGCTGTCCGCTGTTCCGAACTTGAATCGTTTAGTGAGAATGGTTTCCCGGGTGCTGGGCAGCAGGACCACGGCCATGCTATAGAGCAGAGCGACCCCCGAGAGCACGGCCAGGATGATGAACCAGAACCAGAGGAAGATGTAGATCTTTTCGTTGAGGATGTTGAGCGCGAGGACGCAGAGGGCGTCGAACTTCTGAATGGTCCCGGAAGCGCCGAACTTGTGGAAGGTGCACTTGGTGACTCGCGGGAACACCTCGACCATAGGGTCGCTGCGTTGCTCCTGGTTCATGTTGCTGAACTTGAGCACGTCCGTTCCGTAGGACAAGAACGCTCCGCCGAGGAACGTGTCGATGAAGAATATGTTGCCGACCTGAAACGATTTCACGGTTTCGTCACTCTCGGTGCTTCGAAACGGTCTTTGTAGTCGTTGCGTTTCCGTCTTTCTGTGGTCGATGGCAAAGCAGACGCGACAAAGCGTTATTAAAGGGAGGTTTCACGATGGGTAAAGAGGCTTCTATCCTGGCGACAGGGCGCACTTACCACGTTAACGAAGTTGAGGGCCTCGCAGAAGAAGTAACCGGCCGCGTAGCTGTTATGCAGGTGCAGCGTGTCGAAGATGTATTTGGCCAGCCGTTGCGACTTGACCTGTCGCTCGGGCTTGTTATCGACCAAGGTCCCCCTCATGCCGTCGGATATCATTCTGACCTTGCCCTCTTCCCACTGCTTCCATATCCAGTGGGGCATGTAGAAGAGGATACCTTGGAAGAAGAGCATGAAGGGCACCCACTGATAGTACGAGTGGTACCTCTTCTCGCCGATGTCGCCGCCGAGGCCCGGGTGGGCCACGTGAGTGCCCACCGGCTTCGCCGTTTCGTGCGGCAGCGTGAACGTGTACGTGATCCAGCAGTACGTGTTTATCACGTTCTCCGGCACCCCTCCGTCGCTCAGGCAGTTTATCGGGTCACCTGCAACCATTCTCCATTAGCTATCCCTCGCTTTTCCAAGCCCCTTTTCGTCCAGCCACTTTGACGAGTCGCCGCGGTGCGCGCGTTCTCGAAAACCGCGATACCATCCGGTCCGCTCGCGAATGACCTCGTTAAACAACGCCGCGCGTTATCCGTTTGATTGCCAGCGCAATTGCGCGGAAAATTATGCAACCAGCGACTACTCCCTGTCAGCCGGAGCGTGGAACGGCCGGCAGCGAACAGGATGGGCCAGAGGAGGCTGCAAGAGGAAAGACGAGCTGCGACACGTGTGCGAATCGCTCGCGATGCACCGTGCGCTGATAGGTCGCTCGTTAAACGGCCAGATAACGCGCGACATGCTCCGGAATCCGAGCTGGAGGTCTCTCCTGATAAATAAGCACGCGCGTCCGCCAAGCGAGACGTCGCACCCGCATCCCTACCGTTAGATAACATCGTCGTTTTTCCGTCTTCATTCGCTCACGGATCCAGCGATGCTCGCAAATGAGAATAAACAATGGCGCGCGGAGACGCTGGTACGGAGCGTCGCGCGGCGAGCAGACGCGGAGGAACGCGTAAGCGTATTCGGCCAGGTCCAGTAGTTCTATCCCCGAGGGATCGTGTTCGTAGAAATTGCAAAATTTCTTTCTCGCGGTTAGCCGCGAAAGCGATTGCTCACCTATTAGATTATTAGCAGAGACGATGATGCAACAGGCGAACAGAATGGCCGAGGTGATCCTGTAATGGGCTCTGAACACCATGTTGTCGATGACCGCCTTGTCCACCAGGTACCGCACCTTCACGAACCCGGCCACCGCCGAGACTAGCCCAAACACCGCCATTGCTCTTCTCCTCGATCAGCGTATTCCTGCAACACGATCAAACGACATACACGCGATGTTACTCCCGCACGCGAGTCGATGGATCTCGATGGAACGATCTCGAAGCCACGGGAAGACCCGGATGCTCGCGGTGAACTACTTGCGCCGGAGTAATCGGCATCGACGACCAGAGAGCGCCTCCTTGTCATCGATACGACCACACCGACGCCCGAGCATTTACATTCTTGTCGAGTAAGTCAGTTACGCGGCGGTGAGTCAATGCACTTGGGAATGATCGAGCAGAGAACCAGGGAGGACGCGGACGCCGACGTCTCGGCTCTTTCAGAGGCTAACGCTAGCGATACCTCCGTGATTAGCGATAATCGCAGACTTGACAAATTTCATCCTACGGCGGATCGGTGACTGGTTGGAATACCTCGCCGGATTCCCACTCTGGTAATCCTTTTATCGCGGTGCGTGATCCAAACGCCGGCACAATCCAAGATCCACCGCCTCTCTTTTAGGTTAGCACCGGCGTCGATCGCGTGGAAAAAAAAGAACAGGAACGGGAGAGAGAAATAGAGCGAGATATTGCTGAAAGTAGAGAAGGAGAGAAAACAAAGGCAAGGAAGAAGAGGAAGGAAGGAAGGAAAGAAAGGGAGACAAAAGGATGGAAAGGCGTTTCCGGGCACTCGAGTTGGTTCGCGAACTCGAACTCGAAGGAGTAGTAACCGGTAGCGAGGCTGGAAGAACCGGAAACGGCAGATGTACGAAGGATCGATATACATAGGAGGCGGTGGCGGCTCTTGAGACCGTGGATTGTTCTCGCGGAGAAACAATGGCGCGCTGCAGGCCACCGCTGCCTTTTCCTTCTCCCTTTCCAACGGTCGCGCGAAAACGCGCGAAAAACCCGATGTTTAATGCGCGGCAGACCGTGCGCCTGGAGCACCGGCACACTCGTGCCTGTCTGCGGCGACGCGTCCGCCATTTTTGTCACTTGGACCGGTGGAGCCGTTGGCCTTTCGAGACCGCGACCGCCGCGCGCTCTCGCCTCTCTTTCTCCCGACCAACAAAACCCTTCGAACCAGCCTCGTTACCGCCAAACATCCCCTCCTTTTATCCCACCTTTTTTACTCCCTCGTTAAATTACCGTCGAACGAGCGTCGCCGACCGTAAGAAAGCCGCCGTGCGATTAACCCGCGAGTTTCCTCTCGGAAACGAGGGAATTTACGCGAGTAAATTCTCGGATGGAGGTTTAAATAAGAAACGTCGAGAGCATCGGATCGCGAGCTGAACGGTGGACTCGTGTGGGACGTGGGAAGTTTATTAGTTAATTAATTGACTGCGGACGAGGCACGTGCCGCAACGAAGGGTCAATTTGCAAGCGTGCAGGATCGCCGGCTCGCTTTACTCCCCGTTCGGTCCGCTCTATCCGAATATGAACGAGTTTTCCTAAGCTACGGAGAGCGCCGAGATTTCGCTACGCGAAGAAATACGAGGCTCGGCCGTTAGCACGCGTGGAAGATGGTCAGCGGTTAAGTTGGCAGCCGAGTACGGTTATATTTCGCAATTTTTCCGCGGAACGTCGCTGTCCAGTGGTCGCCGGCGACAGCACACGCGCGCGTGTAATTTCAAACCGGCGTATCCGCGATGCGTTTCGACATACGATCGATCGTTTCGAACGATCTGTAATTTCCGCCAAGATTACCGCTTACGATCTCGCGGAGAGAGAAACACGCCTACGCGACTCGTCCGAGTCGTGGGAGAACGGTTCTCCTGGAATTCTTTCTTTGCCCGTGGCTCGGCTCGCGTGTCACGTCCGCATGTAAATCGCGCGATCCGCGCGATCGCCGCGCTTCGCCGCGCAGCATCAAGTTTTCGCGACAACCGTTTTACGATTCCTTCTCCACGCTTCTTCGAAACGTTCCCGGTTAACGAACATACAAGTCAAACCAGTTACTCGGCTGTTTCTCGCGAAACGGGGGAAGGGGAAGAGCGCGGCTCGCCGGGACGTGGACACGCTGACGACACGAGAAAACGCAACGCTTTCTACCGACAACCTCTTCTCTCTCTCTTTCTCTCTCTCTCCGACCACTCGCCAGACCTACAAAACTTTTCTCCTCTCCGACGCGCCCTTTCTTCCCACACCTCTACCATCCAACGCGAACCGACAAACTTTTACCAGAAATTACTGCTTTTTCTACGAATATCGCTAACCACCTTTAACTTTTTACCGAGTTTCTAAGATTCTAATTCTTTCTTTCTCTCCAATTCGATTTTATAAACATCGGTTTACCCGATGCGTATCGTCGAAATTCTCCGGTAGATGGTGCCATTTATTTTTTTAGCCACCATACTCGTGTTACTTTCTCTAGTAATCGCTCGTTAGTTCGTTAACGAGAAGATTCTCGAATTTTATGAAACGATTCGGACTTTACGGAATGAACGATGTTACTGCATGAGAAAGCCACACGGTCTGGATACATTTTCCCGGTGCGTTGTACGAAAGGAACGCGTATGTAGCACGTCTCTCGGCGACCGCGGGCTTCTGTCGACACCGGTAATCGGCGGGTGTTAGATTCGAAACCGAAGGCACGGATCGGAATCCGAGGGAACCGCGAGACGGTGGTTTTCCAAGGCACCGCGACGCGGCGTCGAGTTACGGGCCAGGGGAACAGGTTTGGGATTGCGCCGCGTCTATGCTCGGTTCCTTATTCGGTGAAATATCACCAGGCCCGCGCCATCGCGCTGGCCGCGCCCAATAAACCCGAATATCCACGAAGGTCCGTTAACCCGTTCAGCGCCGACTTTATCGCTCGGAATTCCCGACATAACCTATAACTCGCGAATAGTTCTCGGAAGAAATTACTTTCGCTCGGGCAATCTTAATGGAGGTAAACGCCAGCCTAACCAGGCGTTGAGAGATAACGAACAACCGTGGTCTACGTCGGCCTTAATTAACCTTTAAACGAATATCGGTAAACAGGCGTTTCGAAATCTACGCATTCGCAAACGGAAAATGCGAATTCTATTGGCGAAGGGCGTTACGAATGGCGAACGCAGGACAAAGGTTGTCGGAGATACGATGGGATTGTTTGCGTTGGAAAGATAAGGAAAGGAAAAGAAAAGAGGGCTGAGGAGGAGGATGGCGGCGCCACGGAAGACCGACGCGGCCGATCGTCGAACTTTGCACCCTGGTCCCGGGGATATCGTCTACCGTAAACGAGTATTCTTAATTCCCGCGCAATTTATGCGTCGCGCCACACAGGAGAACCGATAATTGCAGCCGAGACGTGATTTATACGACCGTATGGAACGGCTAATGAAGGGTAATGCCGAATGGAAGAGCTGACCACCGCGCCGGCGAGATTTACGCCTCTGCTGGCTAGAATTTCGCCGAGTTCTCGGTATCGGTCCCTGCAGTCTTCGCTGCCGACTGCGCGTATTTTCGCGCGCTGACGTGCGCGATGATGCAAAAACGATTTCACGGAACGGAACGGAACGGAACGAGTCTGTCACTGGCCGATCCTTTTTCTCGCGATGCGCGTTCGCCTCGACCGTTTGCTTCGCGGATAAAAGACCGGTCAAACGTGCCACGTGTACTTGACCCAAATGCGAGTTCGACTCACGGTTTCGCACCCGCAGGCGTGTCTGGCTCTGTACTCGCCTGCCACTGGCTTTTCCATACCTGGGGTCGTTTCGCGAACCGGGATCAACAGTCTTCGATTAGACGAAAAAAGGAGGCAGGGATCGTGCTACCGTTTACGATTTCACCCGTCCGAAGAGCAATCTCCCGGGAATAAAAAGGGTCGAGCGCGTTAAACCGATTCGTTGCGATCTACGCAGGCGTTAAAATCGGAATTTCTCAGTCGGAGTGCTCGCGTGAAACGCGCGCAACGTATTCTATAAGCGATCCACGCTCGTTACACGGACAGTTCCTCTTTCTTACCGTTTTTCACCGAGCCGTGAGAGCGTTAATACGTATGCGGGCGTAACCGAGACGCGCGTGGAATCGAAATGCAGATCCGAATGGGAATCGATCCGGCCGCGGCACGAAAGCTGCACGAAAGCTGCACGAAAGCGGGAGGAAAGTTGGAAGGAAGAAAGGTTCTTTGTTGGCGGGAGAGAATGGAAGAGTACGCGGCGAGCGAGTTATGAAACAGGCCGGCTGGCATTTAGCCGGCCAGTCTTCCTACGAGAACGAGCATACTCTCGGTAATTTATTCCGCAGCCGAGAGAGCTGCGTGCCCGGCGTGTGAGAAAACTTTATTAAATGTTTATCGAGCCTCCGAGGGGGCGGCAACAACCCTCGTGCATTTTCATCAGCTCGCCGCGGAAGGATCCTCCACCTCGATTAATTATCTCCCGCGCGAAATTCCACGTTTTCATCCCCTATGCCAGGCACCTGCCTCTTATTAGCGGCCTTCGATCCAATTTCCACGCGAGTTCACGCCCGTGTGTTCCTCGAAATTTTCCCACCCGCGTCTCCAGACCGAGACGCTTCCGGGAGAGGTTTCTGGCTAGCCACGAGCAGACTGATCGCGATCGATTACATCGATCGACGACGGAGTTAACGGTGCCTGTCGCGAACGCGAGGATACGTATTTCCAGGACGACGCGACGCGAAGAGAAAAGAAGAGAAGAGCGAGTTGCCGTGGCGTTTACATTCGCGATAACCGCGCCTAGAAACTTTTAACTGCTACCCGATCGGGGGCGACTCGACCGAGTTAGAAACCTGCGGATCGATCGATCGATCGCAGACTCGATAGAGAAAGCTCCGTTTTCCCCTGAGTTGCATCGAACCGTGAAGTCTCGACATCTGCTACTTTCTCGATAACGCTGCGCCCGAGTGGCAAGAAACAGAGGTGTAACGAGGTAAAAAAGGAAGAGCCTAGGTGCACGGTCTATCCCCGGTGTACGTACGCGTAGACCTCACGGCAAACACGGGAACCCTCTCAGTCGTGAAATTACTCGGTAAACACACCGTGTCGCCCGAAGAACAAACTCTTCTTCTTCTCGGTATCCGCTTTTTCAGCGCCGCTTCCAGACTTTGCCCGGCCGATAATTCCCTTCTTTCCCGACGCGCCGAGCGAGAAAATGGAAACGAGGTAAGGAAGGCTAGAGAGAGTCGTCGGATGACGAGAGGTCGACTGGTGTATCCTATCTCTGTTATCGCGGAGGAACAATGTCGCCGGAGTGAAGGGCGCTCGGCCGGTGATCGAGTGAAAGGTGAATGCCGGCTGGCTTTTATACCGAGCTATAGAAAAAAGCTAACGAGATCTCGACGCTGAATCGCCGGGCAGTTTACGCGATCGATGGAATATATATCGCCGGATGGAATTTTTCAACCGCGCCGTTGGCGTTGCTTCATCGATACCCGCTGGAATTTTCGTTCCCCGAACGATGGTTATTACGAGGATACGAGATGCTCGACCGGCGATCCGAAATGGAAGAGGAAAACGGGAAGTCACCGGCTTGTCGTATCGTTGCGAGATAAAACCGCGAATCTAGCTGCAGCTGGCTGACGTTTTCTACTTATGTGCCGGAAGCAAACAACGCACCGAGTCCGCGGAATCACGAGTGATTCACGCGTCGAGTCGCCATTCGTCTCCAGAAACGAGGATATTAACGCTAGAGCTGGTATAACGAGAACGACGAATCGCTACGAACGACAGTAAGCGCGAATTTTGTCAGAAGCGGTTCTGGGAAATTGCGAAAATAAAATATCCGAGACGAGTGAGTAAAATCGCAGGAAGACTTTGCTCCGTGATAGGCGCGCATTACGTTTTCTATCGCGTCGCGTTGCAAGAGAGGGTGCCACGATGCACGATGTCGCGCTCCGACACACACCGCGTCATGTAGATCGTTCTTTTGCAAGTACGCGCGACCGGCCTGCATAAATATTTAGGGCGCAATCGTGTTTCACGAAGTTTCCAGTTACCAACTCGTAAAATGCACGTGCGGCTTCCAACGAGATAGTTACTCCTGAATATTTAGATACCGGTATCCTTGGTATTTTGCAAAATACCAGCCATTATACGTCGTTTGCATATCTGTAGGTTATGTCGTTAAGCGCGTATAGATTCTCGACCAACCTACCGCTAAATAAGTTATAAATACTCCTCGCTAGATTCAGACAGTCGTTTCTGCACGCTTTTAGGTTAGGCGTTACGGACGTTTAACTCTCGACTGCTGATAATTTGCAAATACCTTTTGCGAAATACGCGAAATATACTTTTTTTTTTTCATGTTTTTCGGTTATGCAGTTAAGGAAGTCTAGACCGACAGACTACCGATAGTTTAGTAAGTTTTAGGTTAAAATCGCGTAAAGTCGATTCACCGACGAAATGCTAGTAATAGTAGTTCCATATTCTCGCGTTACTCGTTAAGGATAGGTAAAATTTTGAGATTTTAATTTCCGCCTGAAGATCGGTGATTCGTTCGATTCTCCGGGTCTGGGATTCCGGATAAACCAGTTTCGCGACAACCGCGCCACACACCCCGCGCGGCCGTGTGTTCTCGTCGTTCGCAGCTCTTTCGATTGAGGTTAACAAACGCTTTCCCGCCGCCGGTATTTTCCGTCTCTGCGTCTACGAATCGCTAGGATTCTTCCGTGGCTGCTTCCCTTTCGGAGAATACAACGACCAACGTGCCACAGGAATTAACCCGAATACGTTTCTACGCGATAGGATGCGTTCGAGGTTCGAGGAGGACGATGCATCACGGCGAAACTTTCGACTGTCGCGCGTTTCTTCGACGACGATATCTCGGAGGCTGAGTTATCTTCGTTAGAGTTTCTACGAAATTCGGTTAAGCTGGTACACGCTTCCTGTGTACACAGAGGCCGGTTTTCATCGGTCCCTCGACCGAGCGAAGATAATGCCGCGTATTTATGGAGCTGTGTATGCAAAGCCCACCGTTCGTTCTTTATCGGGATTTTATCTCGCGGTGAAACATGGAAACATCGAAGGACCGGTCCACGTCGATCCTGTAGCTAAGTTAGATTTCGAACTTGTCGATAACGCCTGTTCCTGCGCGCGATTTCGTCCTCGGTATAAACACGCGATTGGCTCTTTATCCCAAGCAAACTTTCGAATCGTCTTTGTCTATGCCGAGTAAGACTAAAAGTGTGGAGAAAAAAAAACGATCGAAGGACAATGGCAGTCGTAGATGGATAATGGTGGAAAGTTCGGGAGAAACCAAGCCGATTTTCGAGTACCGTTCGTCGCTGACCTGTCATTTATGGTTTTCGTCGGTAGAGGTTAATCCTAGGTAATTTGTTCGGCCCCCTGGAACGCTAGGGAATTCCATCGGTATACGCGAAGCGCACGCCAGAGTTCGATCTTGGCGAATATGTAATTAACGTTTCAAAGGACACGCGAACAATTGGGGTCGATCGAGCGACCTTAATAAGTCGTGTGTACGGGCAGATCGTGCGGAAAATAATTTGCTCGAACGACACACGTGGTCATCGGAAAAAATTAGTACTCGCGTTCGGAAAGGTTGTCGCGTATTTACGCTACAGTGACAAATTTACGATCTGCCCGACGCGTAAACGTAAACAGAGAATCGTCTATCGGTATACGTTCGTTTGGTTCGTTGATCTTGGTTTCCGAGCGCGACTATGTTGCTTACGAGAGTAGGAGATAAAAATTATCGAGCGATAGGTTTTGTACAAAGCGTATGATATATTGTGGTACAAACCTCGAAGCTTCGAGACCTCTGGACTATTCGGAAAGCTCGACGAATTTATCCACCACCGGATTTCGACCACTTTATAACCGTAAACGTCGTAAACAAAAAATCGCAACTTCGTTTTCAGGCAATACCTTTTTCGCTCGAGCACAGCCGGCCGCAACGAGCCGTTTCCAACAATCCACGCCGAAAACCGACTAAATCCGTTCGATTCCGTGGTTGTTTTATTTGCCCACGGGCCAATAGCGCGGGAAACTGGCGCTTATTGGTCGATTTGCTTTTCCCTCTTGCAACGCGTCGCTTCCCTCGAAATCGTCCTCGGGCTGTGTCGAGTTCCGATTTCTTCCTTCTCCGCGGTGTTCTAAGGACGGTTACCAGCAGCAGCCACCGATTCTTAAATCACCTCACACCGAGACGACACCGCTTCGCTTCGTTTCGCTTGCCCGTCGATCGCGCGCTTCCAATTCTCTTTGACCCTCGTGCCGAGAGAGTTAACGTCTGACGCGGTACGTCACACTCGCTCTCTTTCTCCCTCTTTCTTTCCTCTCTGTCTCTCTCTCCCGTGTTACGTCGGTGTCGCGTAAGCTGACGTAAACGGGCAATTTGGAAATTCTTTCGAAGCTCGGGACGAAGCCGCGGAACGCACCAACGGGGCCCGGCGTACGAACAGCAACTGAACCGAGAGTCAGGGACTGGTTCTGGGCCCCACCGCTCCCCGCCATCTTGCCTCGCCAAGTTCCAAGCGTGGGGGCGACTCTATCAGGTGCGTATAGTCGCCTTTGGAAATCACCACGATTCAGCCTCCATCCGATACAGAGAGCTCGTTCCTCTTCTCTTCTCCTCTCTACTCCTCCTCTTCTCTTCCGGATCGTTTATTTTTCCAGATATTTCACCGAGGGACCACGTCTGTTGTGCGACTTTCTGCCGCGTAACCCAGGGGTGACAAATCGTGAAACCGTAAACGTCATTTTCTACGACTACCGTTCTCGACGATACTCCGTTTCGAATAACTTTCCAATCGAACCCGTGTCACTCTCCAACGCGATAATTACGGAAAATACGCCATAAGTATTCGCGATCGTTTATCGTCGCGATATTCTACGGACATAACCTAAAAAATCGAGAGAAACGCGAGCCCGGCTTTTCGGGTTTCGATGCTCGGTGCGAGTTTGAATTTTCGATTCGTATCGTGTGTCCGTAAAGAGTAACCGCAACCACAGTATCTGAGAAAAGAGAGGAAAGGATGGTTCGTTCTCTGTTGGCGGAGCTCAAGGTTTTCAGCTCGGTGAATACGCGGTAACCATGCCGGGAACCTGTTCCCCCTGGCAGAGGAGGTTCACTTCGGCTCTTTAAAGCCTCTCCTCGTGCGTCTTCCCTTTTCGTCCTCCTTTCTCTTCGCCTCTTCCATTTTTGACTTTACAACCTACATCGTATATTCCACCCGACTCCACGTACCATTCGTACCGAGTTCGACGAATTTTCCACGGCCGGCTTACCCTGAAATTTTCTCCTGTCCTTTTCTCGGTTACTTCCTAATTACTCTACGAAAATTGTACTTTTCGAAATAAAAGAAAAACAGGAAAGGAAAAAAGAAATAAGTTTAAAGCGTACTCGACGATATCGCGTTACCTCCTCTAGGCAACCTTGTCCTTTGGGTGAACGCGGGATTTGCATAACCTCGTTTAATAAATTTCTGATGTAACGTTGGCAATGCTACGCGCTTTGCCGCGTATGCGCGCGAATAACGGTTCTACGCAATGACCGCACAGAGGATTTCTTGGTCGGCGTCGTGACGAAAACTCGGCGTCGCTGGCGAGTCGCGTCGAATTGACAATTTCGGTTGCTCGAACGCGTCAACTGGAACACCGACGAGAAATAAATCATTCGGTCGAGCGTATTTCATTTATTTAATTACCGGGTGCCAGTACTGGTTACGTTACTTCCCAGTTGGGCATGTATCGAGCAAACGGCAACATTTATTATCCTTGTCGTAGTAATTATTATTATTTCTAATGAGCATGCCTGGAGGCACCACCTCGCATGCACTGCCCTCTACGCCTCTCCCTTTCTCCTTTCTCCGCGGCCCTCTCTTTCTTCCATCCCTCTTCGTTTTAATGTTTTGCTTCCTTGTTCGGGTAACGCGGTGGTACGGGATGAAACTCCAGGCCACATAACCGCGTTCTCCTCGCGTCTTCCATTTCAGGGTTTCCCAATCCTCCGAATTCTCCGAATCTACCGGCTAGCTGTACCCATTACACGGGTTACCGGCAAGCATTTCTCATTCTAAACGTAAATTATAATACCCCCATGGCTCGTCGTACCAATAATCCGATTCGTATAATTTTACGTCGCGTTACGTAAATACATCTTTTCGTTTCTCGAGTAAAGTTCTTCGTACGAGATCCCGTACTGCAATGTCGCAAAGAATTTAAATAAATGCCGCTTATCTCGAAAGATAACGCGACAATCGTAAATTTCATTTAATAGATCGAGAGGTCGTGCACCTTTGACTGAAATTGTCAACGGAGCGTTTCGAATAAGATAAGGAATATTTTATCGCCGGGTTTTTATACGTATCGTGGAAGAAGAAGAAAGAAACTGGTGGATCGAGGAACGCGTACGCGTATGGTAAAAAGGGAGGTATTTCTTGAAAGCATCGAGCGACGGAGAAAAGGTTGCCGAAGGTTGGGAAACGCTGGCTCTGTAAGGTAGTCCCTTTCTTTTTGCCTTCGCCTCGGCGTAGCACGGTGCTGGCGTTGTTCTACTCGGGCCCAGGGCTGTACGATGAGAGGTAGCGCGCGCGAGGGGAAAAACCGCTTTGGTAGGGGGAGTTGCATGGTGCGCGGCTACCGACGCGCTGCTACCTCGCTGAAAGAAATTTAATGAATGGCAGCGATCGTCGAACTTAATAAGCCTACACCTGGTATCGCCAGTCGATGCTTTTTCTTTACCCCGTTCGCAGAGTATAGCCTGTACCACTACTCCTCGGAACGTGCCGCGATCCTAACCTATTCCCTCGCCGGAGCCCTTTTCTTCTCCTTTCGATCCTTCTACGCTCCACTGACGTAACCACTCCACGCCAGTACGTTCCAACCGAAGGGTATACCTCTTGGTAAAAACGAACGTTTAAAACGATTCCGACTCTGGTCTCGAATCCGCTGTTAGCCGTAAAATACGAAAAATGCGCGGCTGGCGATGCAGCGAACGAAGGAACGACTTCGACGTCCATCAGCGACGAAAAACTGAAAGGTTCGCGGCTAATCGCGCTTAATCACGCATCATTTGATCTAATTGAGATCGTGGGGGCTCGGGGATTTGGCCCTGACATCTATTACTACTACCACCACTGGTATCTTCTGGCAGAGCGGTCGGAGAGGCCGACGCGGCACGGAACTGCAACTGCACTCGGCAGCGCAGCCACGAGTCGGCCGAGCGTTCGTGTCGGTGAGAATCGGTGCACGTACCGTGCAAACGTCTGCGTGTACCCTCGGGCAAACCAGACGCGGCGTTCGTCTTCCCACGAACCCTTTGCTATACGTATGAGTCTCGTTACTCGTTCCGGGATCAGGAAACACTCCTATTAAGGCCGTTTTACACGGTCGCGAGAAACCACGCT
This sequence comes from Euglossa dilemma, assembly GCA_002201625.1. NCBI lineage: Eukaryota > Metazoa > Arthropoda > Insecta > Hymenoptera > Apidae > Euglossa > Euglossa dilemma. The sequence goes on along the minus strand of NIJG01000049.1, from coordinate 296,272 downwards.
GCATCGATCAGTGCAACTTTTACGGATTTTAGTTCTATCCTACGCCGAATACCTCCACCCAGAACCAATCGAAAACGATAATACTCTTTCCTTTGGCTTTGTACTCGGCTATTCCGACCTTTCTTTCCGACCAATTTTTCCTCCTTCTTTCCACCGTTCCAACGATTTTCCGATAACCCGATGCGAAACCTTTTTATCGAACATCTGCAAAGGAAATTGCTCTACCGGTTACGTCGCAATTTTTACATCCATTCGCGGTCTTTTCGTCGTTATAAGCGATAAACAGAGAGAAAACTATCTAGCAGGCAGTTCGTCTATAGTCTATCGGTGATTTGTGGATTATTCCTGGACGGAGAGTAGGAAAAAAGCAGAGCTAATTGGTTAGCGGAAAGCGAGAGGAACGAAGCGGAATACAAAGCGAGCGTAAAGAACGGTGCGATGCGAACGAAGGCTAATAATTGATTGTCAGTTCGAAGCAGAAACAGGAGTCCACGAACTCGCGGCAGCACCGACGTAATTACAGCGTTTAAAGCTACCGAATGGTTACCGAACTCCGCGGAGGATAGCTCGCCGCTGACGACAGGATTTCTCTCGTTGGATTTTCGAATCGTCTCGAACAGTCCAGAGCCCGAGAGTGTTCGAATTAACGGAGCAAAGGGAACACTCGCGTCGCGGCGTCTAGCTTCGGTCCTCGGCGCGGACTTTAATAATTCGAGAAACTTTCGTGTCGCGAGACTCGGTCTCGTCTTTCAGGCCGACGTTCAAAGTTCACGGAAACTGGGGCTGTAACGGAAAATTCCAGCCGCGATGATAAATCGTATCTAGCCGTAGGTGTAAACCCCGATGAAATATTCCATGGAGAAACCCGGGGAAACTGAGTTGGAAAGTTTCAAAATCCGAGTCTCGATGCTTTCGAGATCCGATATAGACTCACACGCGCGTGCGAGTAACTGGGTCTAACATTTAGCGCAAATAATCCCGTGATGGGTTAACCGCCGGTTAATCAGTCGGGTAATCAGTCGGAGCTGTGCATCCTCTCGGGCTTTCATTATCGCCGTTTCGAGGCGCGTTGCGCAATCGGCCAGCCGCCAATCGATCCTTTCCGGATCAGAATTTCCATCGGCTAGCAGCGTTGAAAATCTCGCTGCGAGTCGGAGTTTTGAACGGGGCAGTAAACGGAGTGAAGCGGCCATTGGCCGAACGAATTCGTCATCCGTTGCCTCTCCCGACGCGTCTCGCCGCGTCTCTGATCGCGTCTCGCGTCGCGACGGAGAGAAAGGAGCGAAGGAGGAAGGAGCAGCAGACGGCTGATCCTCGCGACCAGCGGAATATATCCGATATCTTTGGAATGGGACATAGGTCCCAACCACGCGGCGGACATTGCCTGTACCTGTCTCCACGCATCGAAGTCTGCCTGCTCACCTGCATTCCATCAACCGGGGCCCGAGGGGGGACCTTTCAGGATGCTCAGGACCGTACCGCGTCGGCGGATCGTGAAACGCCCTATTCGAGGTTGCCTCGCAAACCCTTAGGTCCCCGAGGATCGTTAAGGGAAGAGACGAGCGTTTGCTCGCGGAATAAATTTCCTTTCCGCGTCGAGGATGCGAACGCATGCCTAGCATCGTCGAATTTTCGGTCGTGTTTGGGCCGGTTTGCAACGAGCGCTCGGTCGCGCAGAGCTGCGCGCCTGAAAGGGAGGTTAAAAAATGGAGTGCTCGCGAGAGGCAGAGAGAGAGAGAGAGAGAGAGAGAGAGAGAGAGACTGGTCGATGAAAAAATTAGATACGGCCCTACCTGGCGAGTCGGCGAGGGCGTAGGACGGTACTCGGAATCGGGAGGATCGGTAACGTTGGAGAGAGGAGGAGAGAGGAGGAGAGAGGAGGAGAGAGGAGGAGAGAGAGAAGCGAAAGCGACGCTCCCTCGAGTACCACTTCATTTTCCCGATCCGGCCGAAATCCTCTCGGAATTCACGGTTCATACTCGCGCCGCGTACTCGAACCGATCGTTAATTATCGCTTAACGGCTTCTCAGCGGCCGGGCGATCCTCGGCTTTTGCCGCGCGGGAAGAAGTTAATCGATCGGTCGCGTCTCGCGATCGCTGGGACCTTGCGGAGAAAACCTCCGCGAGTTTACCCGAATTTGCTCGGCGATTAGCGGGATCGGTGCAAAGTGCCGGGACACGCTTCGTAAGCACCTCCGATGGCCACTCGATTCGCCTATCGTTGCACGATAAATCCAGGCAACCTCCAATGGCAATTAAACGCCGGCTGCCGCGCTCGTTCGAACGGGGCCCAAGGTTCCTCGGGGTCTGCAGAATTTCCAGCTCGTCGCGCGTGTTTCTGCGGCGATCCGGCGAGGCTGCTCGAATGCGAGTTCCGAAAAGCGAAAACCCGCGTCGGTGGATACGCGAGTCGGGCCAGAGACGCGCGTGTACGTACGTGTGGCAAGAGGAACAAAGAGGAGGCGTGGAGAGGCGAGCGGAGGCGAGCGGAGTCGAAACGCGCGGCGTATAGCTGCATTCCAGCGAGGTGAAGGGGCCACGCGAGGACCCTGGCGAGTAGCCGGGCCTGTAGGGCCCCAATGCGTTCGAGAACACGTCGGCCCTATGGCATGCGGCCGTCCGGGGTCATGGCGAGTTAAGTATACCGCTCGGCCACTTCAGAAGTAAACTTCGGAAACCGATGCAATGCCCGGTTTAATTGCACCCCGTTACACCCCCGTTACACCCTCGACCTCGTCGATCGTGTTCGACGAGGGCCCTTGAACCCCCGGCGATGGTCGGATCGTCTCCTCGGAGGCTTTCCATCTCGTTATTTCCATTCTCGTTTCGTTCGCGCGAACGATCGAGACGTGGCTGGATCGGTTTTACTCGGTCACCTGGTATTTCGGATGTTGCAGAAAACTAGGACTGGACTTGGTGCCCCGGCAGGGCGCTCACATGGTCGATCCGGACACGATGTCGGTGGTGGAGCTTTATCACGTGGTAATTATAACGAGAGGGGACGGCTCGGCGTAATTTCGCGATTACCGCAAACGCGTGAAAACCGGTCCGAGAAACGTAACCCTCCGCGCCGAGGTTCTTCAGCCAACGCGGACCGCTGACTCCGCGTCGGGTAAAAAAGGGAAAAAACCTATGGACGAGTCGCGTTGAAGAGAGCTCGATACCCTGGCCAGACGCGGAGACAGAGGAGAGAGAGAGGAGAGCTCTCCGGCGTGCATACTTGGCTATACGCGTATCGCTGGAGCTCGTTGAAATTCTAGCTGGAGTGCTGACCATTTCGAATACTCGGCAAGAATTGAAACGAAGTCGGCGCTAGGGCGTATTCCGAGCACGCGCCGGCCACGCGGAATTTTTAATCCCTCCCGGGCCCCGATATCCAAATTCCTCTATTCGTAATTCCACGTTTACACGATTCCCCGCCGCGATTCGCGTATACTTACCGATTTTCCGGTTCACGCGAATCGCCGCGCGGCTCGCCTACTCCTCCTCGCGTTTGCCCCATTTCAGCACGTGCAAAGCGCGGAAAACTCGCAAGGCGCGTCCGCCAGGGGCACCCTTAGGCGGAAGGAGCACAAGAAGGTGCTCACCCATCACCTCTACTTCTGCATGAGGGATTTCGGGCACATCATCGGCGAGGACACCGAAATTTACTTCTCGCTGTACGACGCCAAGCGGAATCAATACCTCAGCGAGCGTTTCCTCGTGCGAATCTCCAAGGAAGGGTTCTCGAGCTTCGTCGAGATGATCCATTGCAACTGCACGATCTTCACGGACCTGGGGAACGCGGACCTAAGCAGGGACCTCTACATGGTCGCGCACGTGATGCGATGCGGGAGAATGCTGTACTCGGATTCCGGCAAAAACAAAGCCGGCTCCGCCACTTACAGAAGACCCCACGGCGTCGCGGTGCTCTCCCTGGCCGAAGCCACGCAGGATCACACCGAGGAACTCGAGATGACGCTCAAGGTAAGCTGCGCCGCTCCTCGCGAACACGCGCCAAATCTTCGCGCGCCTCGAAAATCCTCCCAGTCTTTGCAAGCAGCGTTGTCTTAGGTGTGCCAAGGAGAGGAGAAGGACTTCCATCAGCTGCACGAGCAGATCATCCGCAACAACAAGTGCTCGCCGCTTCCGGGCCAGCCCAACTACGGCATCGTGGTCTCGCTGCGCGTCCTCCATGGCGAGTTGTCCCAGGTGCGAGAGGAGAACCCGTTGCTCTTCAAAAATATCTGCCTGACCAAGAAGCTAGGCTTCTCCGACGTGATCATGCCGGGCGACGTGCGGAACGACTTGTACCTGAAACTGGAACGCGGCGAGTTCGAGCGAGGTGGCAAGTCCACGGGGAAGAACATCGAGGTATCCTTCGTATCGGTTACGCAACGTCGCGTATCTGTCTAGTATAGTAGGGTATAAATCTTATAAATCTTATATAGGTGACGATTTTGGTTCTGGACGCGGACGGCCAACCCTTGGAGGAGTGTTTGTTCGGCGCGGCAGGGATGGAGGGTAGTTCCGCGTATCAGAGTTTGGTTATTTACCATCACAACAGCCCGTCCTGGGCCGAGACGGTCCGCCTGGCGATACCTATAGACAAATTTTACGGAAGCCACGTCCGCTTCGAGTTTCGGCACTGTTCCAGTAAGCCTTCGCGTCCCTCCAGCTTTTTGGCATAGCGAGTATCCGCAGTGTCGGATATAGTACACGTTGCCTTTTTGCCGCAGCGCGCGAGAAGAACGACAAGAAGCTGTTCGCGTTCGCGTTCGTGCGTCTGATGGAACCCGGAGGAGCCACGCTTCAGGACGGCCCTCACGAGCTGTACATCTACAAGTGCGAGGATCGTTCCAAGTTGGACTCGTTGAGCTACCTCTCGTTGCCCAGTTGCGCACGAGAACCGAATGCAACAGGTAAGGGCTCTTCTCGGAGCCTCCAACGTCTCTTGGTATCTCCTGCAACCTCGCCTAACGTCCTTTCCCTTTTTCAGGCTCGCCAGCGTTTTCCAGGTCGCCGAAGGAAGCTGTGTTCGTGCAGACGTTGCTCTGTAGCACGAAGCTGACGCAGAACGTTGACCTGCTGAGCCTGTTGCAATGGAAGGCACACCCGGAACGCATCTCGGAGGCCCTCGGTCGCGTACTCCGGCTGGACGGCGAGGAATTGGTCAAGTTCCTGCAGGACATCCTCGACGCGCTGTTCTCCATGTTCCACACGGAGGACGGCAACTCGACCGCTCATTCGGGCCTGGTCTTCCAAGTACTGGTCTCTATATTCAGCCTCCTCGAAGACTCCAAGTTCGAGCATTTCAAGCCCGTGATGGACGCGTATATCTCCGGTCACTTCGCGGCCGCCTTGGTCTACAAGGGTCTCCTGAGCAGCGTGCAGCACTGCGCGGATTGGGTGACCGCGGCGGAGAAGCAGGAGCCCATAATCAAGTGTTTCCGTTCTCTCGAGTATATCTTCAAGTTTATCATCCAGAGCCGTCTGTTGTTCGCCAGAGCCACGGCTGGCCAATACGAGGACAGCTTCAAGCGAGATCTCTACTGCGTGTTCGCCGCGCTGAACAAGATGCTGGGCATTCCGTACGAGATGGTTCTTCATTCGCAGATAGCGTTGCTTTACTCCATCTCCGCGGTGTTCGAGCAACTGGTCGCCGTGCTGCCGGTCCTCGAGGTGGCCAAACTCACCTGCACGATGCTGGACTCGGTGCCGAGGGAACCGCCGCTGCAGCTCACGCAGGCCAAACTGACTGCCATCAAGAATTTAAGCACCTCCTCGTTGTTTCGCGACGACGACGAGAGCAGAAATCTGCTGTTGGTCACCATGTGCAGACATCTCAGGTTCCATTTGGTCAGACGAGAGGAGCTTCGCTCCTGCACCGACATTCTCGGCGAGATCCTCAGCTTTTTGCACAAAAGGGGGCGAGACACGAACAAAGTCAACAACTGCATTCATCACGACGTCGAGACCCTTTGTCTCTCCGTTCTGGATGTATTGGTACAGACCATACTGATCGTTATAAACACCAGCGGCCCAGTGTTGGGCTGTTTGGTGGCCTGTCTGATAGGGTTGCTCCAGCTCCTCGACGAGTATCACTACGCTCGGCTCTGGGAGGAGCTGTCCCACGCTGGCGAGCGGCAACCCCTCAAGGATTTTCTTCTCAGAGTCTTCCTGGTTCTCCGCGATCTGGTTAGACAGGAAGTGTTTCCGCCTGACTGGCTGGTAATACGAATGCAGGCGAACAGTATCATCCTCAAGTCCCTGCAGGAGCTCGCCCAGCCTTTGGCTTTTCGTTTCCTACACGGCATCTTCAATTCGCAGCTCTGGTCCACGTACTTTAATCTAGCTGTAGCGTATCTCACCCAGCCGTCTCTGCAACTCGAGCAATTTTCCGAGGTGAAGCGCGAGAAGATCGTGGAGAAGTACGGGGACATGAGAGTGCTGATGGGCTTTCAAATACTCTCCATGTGGTCCTACTTGGGCGATCGCAAGCTGGAGTTTATACCCGGGATGGTGGGCCCGTTTCTGGAGGTCACCTTGGTCCCGGAGAGCGAGCTGAGGAAGGCCACTCTGCACATCTTCTTCGATATGATGGAGTGCGAGCAACGCGCCCGCGGCAACTTTAAATCCGTGGAATCGGAGCTGATCGATAAGCTGGACATTCTAATCAGCGAGAACAAAGGTGACGACGAGTACAGACAATTGTTTAACACGATGTAAGTATCGGTCCCGTCTTTCCTACGCTATCATGTCTCGTTTCGCTTCGTTGAAACTCAGTGATCGCGCTATTAATCCAATTGCTTTCGTTTCCTGGTAAAACGTTTAATTTGTTATTTCACGCTGCGTTAGGGAGCATCTTAGCGCTGTGTAAGTTCATGGTATAGATTCGCAAGTGAACTATACGCGTTGTCACGAGCACGCGAATAGAACGCTTAACTCATCGCATTCTATTTTTGTCCACAGATTATTGGACAGAGTTCTGTCAGAAGATCCAGCATGGAAGGACAGCGGAACCGCTTTCATCACGTCAATTACACGTTTACTGGAAAGACTGCTAGATTACAGGAGCGTAATACAGGGGGACGAAAATCGCGACAAGCGTATGTCGTGTACCGTTAATTTATTGGTAAATAAGAAATTTGAAATTTCGACGGAAAATAGAGAGCAGAGAGGATAATCGGTCTTTCTTGTTCCGCAGAATTTTTATAAGAACGAATTCAATCGAAAGGAGATGTACCTGCGCTATATTTACAAACTCCACGATCTACATTTAGCAGCTGAGAATTACACGGAAGCTGGATTCACGATGAAGTTGTACGCCGATCAGCTTGGTTGGGGTTCCACGATCTTGCTTCCGGATCATTCGCATCCGCAGCAGCCAGAGTGGCAAAGAAAGGAGGTCCTTTATTATAAGATAATTCATTATCTAGACCGAGGCAAGTGTTGGGAGAAAGCTATCCCGCTGTGCAAGGAGTTAGCCTTGTTGTACGGGGTTAGATTGTACGATTATGCGAAACTGAGTCACGTATTGAAGTTGCAAGCCAAATTTTTGGATAATATATTGACGCAACTTCGACCGGAGCCGGAGTATTTTAGAGTAGGCTTCTACGGTCTTAGTTTCCCTCTTTTCGTTAGGGTAGGTATCAACTATGTAGAGAGGTATCGCGACACAGCCAGAAATGTAATGACTTTTATTATGATTCTCCAGAATAAACTGTTCATTTATCGCGGTCTAGAGTACGAGAGAATAGGGGCATTCACCCAACGATTACAGACTGAATTTCCAAGCGCACAAATATTAATGAAGAACTCGCCGCCCGACGAAAGCATCCTTACCTCCGAAGGGCAATGTGAGTTGATCCTTATCCTTACCTCCGATTCCTCGTCAACGATGCTATTACACGTTTATCGCGATGCTTCAGATATACAGATATGCAACGTGAAACCGCTTCCCGAAGAGAGCAGTTTAGCCTGTCGCGGAGCGGAGGTGCCAGAGCGAGTGGTCGCGTTTTATCTGGTGAACGACGTCCGGAAGTTCATCTTCGATCGACCGCTTCACCGAGGCTCGGTCGACCGCGAGAACGAATTTAAATCTCTTTGGATCGAAAGGACCACGTTGACCACCGAGGCCAAGCTGCCCGGTATACTGAGGTGGTTCGAGGTGGTCGAGAAAAGATCTGAGCTGCTGGCGCCTGTACAATATGCCTGCGAGACGATGCAGAGCGTGGAGAGAGAATTACGGAGACTTGTCGCGCAGTACACTGCGGAACCTCATCGAAACATTAACCCGTTTAGCATGCGACTGCAGGGTATCATCGACGCGAACGTGATGGGAGGCATTACCAAATACCAGGAAGCCTTTCTAACCCCCGAATTCGCCAGGCAAAATCCGGACATGGTGCCTCACGTGAACAAACTAAAGGGCTTGATCCTCGATCAGATGAGCGTTCTAGAGGCTGGGCTGAATTTACACGGACAAATCGCGCCAGCCGGTGTACAACCGCTGCACAAAAGATTGAACGAAAGATTTACACAGCTGAAACAAGGCCTTGGACCGCTGGCGAGGCAACGGACCATTCATCAAGATAGCATTGTCAAGTAATTACTCGTAATATTTTTCCGCGAACAACCCTCGAATCGTCTTATTCACGCTGAGTTTGTTTTTAGTTCACCGCTACCTCCGTTACCGACCAACGAGAAGCAACGACCAGCTACGTTGGAGACGGTAGGCTCCAGGGCCTCGTACGCGGACAGCGATGGTCTGCCGGAAGACGAAGGTTTCTACACGAAAGTAGACGGTGGACCGCCACCTATCCCGCAACGAGAAGTACGGCCACGTTCGGTCGGCTACGGTAATACTCCCCCTAGACCTACGCATCAAAGAACTCTGAGCAAGCCGCTGAGTCCAAAGTTACCGCTAAGACACTCTTTGCCGACGCCAACGGACGGCGTGGATCAAACTGGTCTGAGAACCTCGTGGAGCGAACCTGGTCCCGAACCAGCTCCGCCGTTGCCACCCAGAGGTTGCAGTAAGTTTCACAATTCTTCAAAACGAATAGCCTCTGAAACGCTTCGCGATATTGGCTGTCTCTGCAGCGAGTGTTATTTCAACCTGCGGTCGATGTCGCAATCGCGAGAGATCGGAGCAAAATGTTTACGAGTTAAAATCTGATTATTGTACAACATTTTGTATTCGAAAAAATTGTCTTAATCGTACACGTGGGCTGAGAAAATTTGTAATTTATTGGTCCAAAACCCACGTGTAGACGGTTTCAGTTACGAGTGGTTTAATCAACGGTTCCAAGCGTTCGCGGCTATTTGCATACTTAAATCGGGAGTTGAAACGACCCCAGAAATAACTGTTTATGACCGTTATATAAAAGATACTTTCCGCAATAGCTGCGAAGGACGGAAATAGCGTTTGAATTCTCGCGTTTATCGTTGTCGAGGCTAATTCGAGATTTACGTGTTTCAGCGCCCGATAAAAGAGACACGAACACGAATACCGTGGTGCCACCTGCGCCTCCGAAGCGTCTAGCGTACAAACGTAACACGGAGTGGAGCACGGACGATGATTCGGAAGCGCAAAACGAGCCGAACGATCTCCGCGACAGCGGTATATCAACTGCCAGTTTGTTAGATTTCCAGTCGCATTTGACTAATCTGAATAACCTCGGGTACGAGGATTTCGAGCCACGGACAAGGTGCAACGATATCATGAATATTTCACCGCCGTCTGTGATAAACGCGCTGAACGTTTCTACGGGGAATTTCGCGAGCGGTACGTTCCAAGGATCGCACTCTTTGCCGGGTCAAGAGGTAATTCTTTACGTTTCAAAATCGCTATTGTATTGTACGTAATGGTTAACAATTGGCGTGTCGTTGCTAGGTGAGTCCACCACCCATACCGCCAAAGGCACATCAAGATACCCCATCGGCACCGTCGACGTTGGAAAGAGTATCGAATCGCTCGCAGTCTCATGGTCATTCGGAGAATTATTCGGTGCCGAAACTGCAAACATTGTCTATGGCGTCTGATACCGAAAGCACCGTGTAGCAACGATGAATCTCCTAGTCCTAGCGGTTAATTGTGATGTGCGTGTGCCACAGTTGAGCAGATCTGATTTGTACATGTATCAGCGAAACTTCGACGACTCGCACGATTAATTGGCAAACGCGTAATTAACAATTGAATCTAATTGGGTTTGCACAGCAAGGTCTCTGACATTTGCACATCATTTTATATATATATATATAAATATATAAACCTGTAATAATCTTCTAATGCGTAACTCGACAAGGATCACACCCACCTGTGTATAACGTACCTTAGTAGAAACGTGGTATCGAAATGCCGGGAACGACCAAGAATCGTGAATTCGATGATAAATTCAAACTACGTTGAAATCCGATGGAATGGAATCTAACCTGGTAGAGCTCGGCGTTCGCGAGAAGATACCTTATTGACTTTACGTTAAAGACGACGATCTTCCGAATACTAACCTAACTATATTTTGTAATTTATTTATATTTTCAACGAGAATAAAGGTAATTTTTATCAATGAGACTGTGGTGCAGACCTGAGCGAACACCAAATTATTTAAATAGCTAACAGGAAAGAGAAAGGTGAACGAACGGGATATAGAAAAGTTGCCATCACTTGATGAAGGATATATATAAATTATGTATTTTGTCACATTCTTTTCATATAAATATATACAAAACTATGAAAACTGCGCCGCACAGTTGTACGCTTCTTCCATGGCATGTATAAAACATTGTAAACTTCTCTAGAAAAAGGAAGAGAGAGAGAGAGAGAGAGAGAGAGAGAGAGAGGAAGAGGGAAAGGAAATAGAATCTAAATATAAAGTAGAAATGGAATGTATACATTGCACAATACTGAGTTTAGAAATTAAGGTACTAGAGAAAGTGATGTTAATTACATGAATGGTGAAATGAACTAGAGATCATATGTCTTCCGACTGCTCGTCGTGATTATTGTCGACCGGTATCGCGATAATCAACGAAGAAATCGAAAGAATCGCTTCCGAACCGAAGCTGGAATCACACAAAACGAAATATCGATAAGCGTATGTATATAGATACGTACAGGCACTCACACATACATACTAATCGATATGGCTAACTTCGTAAGTACAGTCATGGCCGCTCTTAAAATATACCTTAGAGCAATTATCGCTCTAAGAAATATATATCTATATAAATTTAATCATTTGAGTTTTAAGCTAATAGTACGTTATATTACTTTGTACGGTGTTTGTTTGTAGCGCGGAGATCGTCATACTGACGTTTCCGCATTAGTATCCTTCCTGAAACATAAACCAGACATGAATTACAAACAATCCATCGAATCTTTTAATTCGATCTAACTTTGACTTTTTTTTTTCTCTTTTTTTTCTTTTTGCAAAATAACTAGTACTTGTAGAGGCATTAAGCATTTCTACAGATGCTTACCTCTTCGCTAATTATTTTCACGTTCCGGGGTAAGCGTAAATTATAGAGCACATGAAGTTAGTTAAACGATATCGATACGATACGTTGCGACACCAAAGATTTTTTAAAAAATAATTTTATGTTATACTTACTCGGTCTCTGTAATAGTCTGTTCGTATTGCTGTTGCTGTTGTCGAAGGGCAGCTAATTCATTGCTATGCTGTAAATCGTGAGTCAACGAACTAGACAATATTCTACCACTCATCGGTAAAATATACTCCGGAGAATCTTCCAACACAGTTGGCGTGATTTTTCCACGTTTTAAGCTACCGTATCTTTCCGAACCACTGAGATTATCGTGTTGAGAACCATGTATACTTTGCCCCCTCTTTAGGCTTCCATACCTTTCTGAACCGCTCATATTCTCGTGGTTGGAATTTTGCGAGTGATGACTCATGCTGGACGCAAGAATACGGGAAGACATGGGTAGCATGTAGGGAGTAGGTGAGACAGTATGATCTTCCTCGGCTGTGTAAGGGAACAAATACTTTTCTCCGAGATGATGAAGTTTTTCCTCACCTTCCGAATAATTTTCATCCGGCTGACTCTTTTGAGGCGAATTCATTTCGGGATAAGGCAGTGGATTCGGACTGGAAGTCTTGTTCGAGGCCATTTCGTTATCGGACATGGTGCCTCCAGACCATTGACTTACGCGTACATCCATTACTGTAAACAGAGCATCGTAGAAACACGAAGCACTCGAATTTTCCAAAGTTTCCGAAGCCTTACCGTTGGATGACAAATACGCTTCTGGTAACTGTGAACTCCATCTAGGTGCATAAATAGGTTTAATGTTTGGGAACAGTTCCGTGTTCGAACAGAGTATGTTTAAGTGTTCGGTAGGATTGCTGTGAATATTAGGCAGATAACTATGCGTGACAGGTTGCTGCGTCGAGACGCCCATGTTCCTGTGGGACCTCGACGTTACGTCTTCCTCGTCGGAGCTGTGCGAACTCGCGAGATCCAAGCTTCTTCCTCCACCTTCTGCTTGAGATCCGTCCGAATCCGATTCGGAATCTCTGCGCTGATTCCGTGGTTCTGTCGCTTCTGTAAATCATCGGAATTATTACAAAGAAACAATTAATCGAGATCGAACCTTTGCTCGATACCTTGTCTGGAATGTAACGCCGATCGGTGACTCCTGGAGGACATGTAGGGATCTCTGTCACTGTTGTAATTACTCGTGGATGTCGAGGTATGCCTTAAATGTGTATCGCTACGATAAGGACTGGACCCAGTTTTATTTGTACTTCGAGAAGTTGTACTACTCGTCGAAACTCCGACGTGTACCCTCCGACACACAGACTCCGCACCGCTGTACGTTGACGAGTACGCTAGCGCAGATCGCTGTAACGTTACGTTTCGTTAAGAAAATCTTTTCGTATTCCTACAACGCGAGCTTGTCCGACATACCGAATGGCCGTTTACGTTCTGGCTGCTGCTTCCGTTTCCCACGCTTCCCTCCAACAAAGGTGTCTTCTTTCCGATGCATCTCAGTAAACTTAAATATAGATTCCTCCGCACTCTGCCGTTAATAAAGCAATAACCGACCAAACTGAACGACGCATGGACGACTACCGCTATGCTAAGGAGGTACGATAACGTTGGAGAATTTTCGGAGGCGTTGAGGACCGTTAGAGTCCACGTAGACCCGAGCAGAGGTAGCGAGGCTACGGATAACCAGAGCAACGTCCTTAGATTCCCGAAACCCATAATGTGTTCTTTCAATGTAAAAGCCGCTCGTATCGACATGACGAGTATACAGAAATTGACAAACACTGCCAAGCAAACCGGTCCTATCAAAGACCAAATCACAGTCTCATAAATAGACAGCCAGCAACTGAAACGAGGAGAAATGTTTCTAGTTAGTGATATTTTTTTATCGGTACGCTTAAGGAAGAGAGTTAAATAAAAACTGTACGAACAAATAAAAGTTTCCATACTGATCGGCTCTAACGCCGATGGTTAATCCGACTATGATGGCTGGAACGCCGTATCCCATTGTGTAATAGAACCTCATTTGCCCGTGGTTCACGTCTCTCATTTCGGTTAGCATTCGATAGAGATGAATCGAGTCTACCAAGGTCCAGGAGAATGTGCTCAGCCAGGCATAGTGCAAACCGATTGCCGTGAGTTTGCACGGGAACTCGTTCGAGACTAGAGAGCTTCTAGCTTTCAGCGCGACCAGGTATAGCACTTCGGCGAAAAACACGCACATCACCAAATTTTTGTGAATACTGTTCGAATTGGTGCCACCGCCTCGTATCAAGGCTAGAATGAGCAGGGCGGATAACAGCAAGGGCAATGCGATCATAAACGCGCTGTAACTTGTCACATCCTCCAATAAAGACGGCTCCGGGACGTATTCTGGATCAAGTACGTCGGTCAGTATTGCAAAGGTGGATAATTGGAAGCAGGAGCAATTTACAATTGTCCCGAAAGCCAGAGAATCGTCCTCGATCTCCGTGGTGCACCCCATTCGGCTCCATTCTCCGATTCTGAATAAATATATTCGATATATTCAAGGTGAAAAACGCGAACGTGATAGAATTTAAGGAATAAAAGAATCGAAATGTCGCATACTCTCTGGCTGTACTCCAATGCACGCATTGCGGATTAGTTCTAGTCTTAAGCTCGTCTTTCTCGCTCAGCCAAAGGCTAATTTGAACTGGAGACTGCAATGGAATTCCAGTCAGAGACTCGTAACCGTTGTCGGTGGGGACTAAAACGGATACTGTCACGACCGGCGAGCCTACAGATACTTCTACGCCCCACCTAACTGCCACGGAATCGTCAAACCTGAAACATCGATTTCCATTGTTACTTTATTTGTATATCCGTTTATCGCATATTATACTACGTGTCTAAATATAGCAACGAATTTATTAATTTGTTATACAAAGCGAGTGTAATAATTTACCTTTGAGGGAGCAGCGCTCCTAATTGCTTATATTGCACGTAACTCAACACAGCCTTTCGATTGACCAAACTTTTCTTAACGTTTAATTCCCCCTGCATCAGAGGCTTTATACCTAATATATTAAGAGGCACTCGTATCTTTGAGTACGGGTCGAATCTGCTCGGATCGGCCATGTAATTGTTGTACTTGGGGAATGTGATGGAGGGGCCGAAATGGGCAGGCGAGGACAAGAAGGCAGAGGTGTCCGGCAGCACGACTTTTTGGTCCGCTTCGGTCGGTCTCACCGTGGACACCGACGGGTCCTCCGTGTACTCTGCTATCTCGTATCCGAACAAGCTCTCCGAGGTCACGATGTCCAGGCCCAACACTAAAACGCGAACGATTCGAGATTAGCCAGTCGCGAATATCGAAACGCTCGAAAGAATCGACGAATCTGCTTACCAACGTTCGCGTCGACTACCTCGAAGGGATTGGTAAAAGTGTCGTGCTGAGACGCGGTCAGAGTCTTCAAGTAATTCGCCATCGCGTCCAGAACCATATCGGGAGTGTCTCCGTTCAGAGTCTCGATCTTCAACCACTTCTCCACGTATTTCGACTTCAAAATATTGCTAGCGATCCCAACGAGATGCGACACGTAGTCCTTGTCTTGGCTGTGAGTCAAGTTCAGACCGACCAGGCTCTCTTCGTACCGTAACAGAGCGACTAGCAAAGATTCAGCGATCAACAGATCGGCTCCGTAGAGTTCTTTGGTCACGTTCACCGCCCTGTGCACGTCCTTCGCTATCTTAACGGCCACGTAAGTGTTCAGCGTCAGTTCCTTGGTCTCCAGCGCTGCCAGCTGATGTCTTTGCTCGATAAACGCTTCCGAGGTGCAGTTGAAGAGATCGGGCTCTTGCCAGCCGCCCAATTTATCGTCGCACGATCTAGAGGTCTTCCCTTCGGCCATGTCGGGACAATCCTCCAAGGCGGTCATTCCGAACTTGGTCCTGGGCCACCACAATCCTTCGGCGTGCGACCTGGGACACCCGTCGTAGACGACCTCGCAGCCGCGTAGAGTGACCTCGGCGTAGGGGTTGGGACAGGCGGTGCAGGACCGTCCGATGACCCCGACGCGACACCGGCACTGGCCCGTCTCGGTGTCGCAGCGGGGCCCGAAGCTTCCGGTCGCGTAGCACTCGCAAGGAATGCATTCCTTCTTGCCTGTGGGCTGGTAGTGGTTCTCCTTGCAGTAGCACTCGCCGGTGGTCTTGTTGCAGGCAGGGTCGTAGCCTTTGGACTCGTCGCAGTGGCAAGGTCCGCATACCGGGGAGCCCCACCAGGTGGCAGGGCAAGGTTGGTCCGCCTTGATCTCGCAATACTCGCCGGAGTACTCGGGCGAGTTGCACTCGCACTGGTAGCCCCTGCGAGAGGTCGCGTCCTCTAGGCAGGTGCCGGTGTTGTTGCAGGGATTCAAATCGCAGACCCGCTCGCAGCCGCGTCCTACGCGACCTGTCGCGCAAACGCACTCGCTCGTCTGCCATTTCGGCACGCAAATCGATGCCTCCGGACAGTCTACGTTGCACTCGGCCTCCGAGCTGCAGCCAGTCGCGACGTTCTCCTGAACCGTTGGTCGCAGAAGTACGCTCTGGTTGCTCCCGATACGGATGTCCTGCAGACAGCCGTCGAAGTACGGCAGCTCGGTGTTCATGGATTGTTCCGGGCCACCGACCAGGATCCTGCCGACGTACAGGCCCTGTAGCTTCGCCGGAAGCGGGGAAGACGTGGGTCGGTTGCGGTAGTCGATGTCCAGCGAGACATGCCCGCTTTGCCAGAGGATCTCCACTCTGTGCCACTCGCCGTCCGCGATGTTGTTCCACGTTTGCACGATGTCCGCGCCGTCCAACAGAGCCACCAGTTTGCCCTCTCGGATCTCGAGCAGTGCCGAGCTGTTCTGTCCTATTTGCACGCTCATGAGGAACGCTTGCTTGGACCGCGTCCTCAGGCTGAGCGCCGTTAGCCAAGGCAGCTGGATCGGTCTCAGCAGGGGGTTGAAGCTGAGCATCCCGTCGCCGTGGAAGTTCCACGGCTTGCCCACCTCGTCGGCGCAGGTAGGTCCAGCATAGTTCTCCTCGCATTCGCAAATGAACCCGGACCACATTTCCCTGCACTTGCCACCGTTCTTGCACGGCGTGGACGAGCAGAAGGAGACCTTCTCCGGGCAGCCGGAGTTGGTCCCGTTGTCGGCCACGAACGAGTTCAGGTCGATAAAGATGTGATCGATGTGCAGATCGCTCACGCAACCGATAAAGTCTTTGTTCCTGATTCGAAAGCTAGACGGTATGGCGGGTAGGCCGCCTAGCTGCAGAGGTCCTGTCAGGTCTAGGAAACGATGACACGTCTCGGTGACGATGCTGCAACGATCCTCTAGCACCTGTTCGCCCCTGCCGGCGCAGGACCACTTGGTCCCGAGCCTTTCGCCGTACTCCAGGGCTAGGGCGACGTCGCAGTTGTCCAGAGAGATCGTCACGGTCTTGTTTATATAAGAGACTTCCACTTCGTGCCATTGGCCGTCGGAGACGCCGCCGGGTATACTGGCGCTCGCTCGGGTGATCTCGTCACCGAGAGAGAAACTGAACTGCACCTGAGAGTCGATTATCTCTAGAGCTATAAAGTCGTGTTTCTCGTTGTACCGACCGTTGTAGAGCAACAGTCCGTTGGCCGCTTCGGTGGCGAACCTGAGCTTCACGTGCAGCCTGTGCCTCTGCCTCAGAGAGGCGAACGTGAGGAACGTGGCCGGGCCGAAGCTGCGAGCTTTGAGCTCGCACAGTGGTGTCACGTTCTCCAGGGTCATGACGGGGCAACCTTCGCACGTGAAGCCACCCGAGGTCTTGATGGTACACTGAGAACCTCCTTTGCAGATTCCTGGAGCGCAGGAATCCTTGTCGAACGAGATTTCGCAGTTCTCTCCCGCGAATTCGGGGCCACAGGAGCACGCGTACCCTCCTTCCCTTCTGTAGCAAGTGCCGCCGTTCATGCACGGATTCGAATAGCACAAATTGACTTCCGTGTCGCATAAATAGGATTCCTTGCTGCCGGTGAAACCCTTCGCGCACCTGCACGCGAACGTCGTCACCGGATATATCGGTCTGAATAATACGGTATCGCTGCTCGCGAATCCAGACGCGTTTCCAAACTTCAGAACCGTCAGGCATTCCTCGAAGTTCAAGCAGGGTTCTCTCACGCAGAGATTGTCGTCGAAGGGTAACACCGTGACCGTGGCCAGCCTCGCCAGGATGCCTCGATTCAGGTACACGCGTTCCTGAAGGAACTGCGGGCTGTAAAATTCGTCGGAAACGCCTGGCTCGACCTTACGCGCCGAGAAGCTCACGTTCAAGATCTTTCCGTTCACGTTCGCGTCCTCCTGTATGCTAAAGAGAAAGATATTTTCTCTCGGACACGGGATAATGGCTGCCAAACCATCCAGAAAGTATCCCAACAAAGGACTGAGGAAAGCTTCGGCTGTCATGTCGTCTAATCGGACGGTGATAGAGTTGAGAAGCATTTTATCGGTGATCAAACGCACGGAGAGCGTCATCGTCGCCTTGACCTCGTTGATGCCGTCCGTGACGGACACCTCCATGGTGGCAACGCGCGGCACGTTGGTGTTCAATTGAGGCGACAGGCGGATCTCACCGGAGGTCCTGTTCAAGTCGATCAGATTGGCGTTGTTTCCGGCAAGCACCGTGTACGTTAACTTATCCGTGACATCCGCGTCGACCGCGGGTATCTTGCCTATCGGTGCCGTCGGGAAGAAGTCCTTGAAGTTGTTGAATATGATTTGAAAGTCTTTCAACACGGGCGCATTGTCGTTTACATCGGTTACGAGTATCTGGACCAGAGCGTCCGATCTGAGAGGCGGCGAGGCAGCACGCACGACTAACTCGAACTTTTTCTTCGGCGACTCGTAATCCAGTTCCTCGAGCGTGATCAACTCCGCGCGATCGGCACCCGGTCTGATATTCAGAGCGAAACTGTTCGAATCCTCGCCGCCTATCACCGAGTACTGCACCACGGCGTTCGGTCCCTCGTCCGGGTCGTGAGCGAAAATTTCCCCAACGGTAGACCCCACCGGGGAATTCTCGGCTATGTAAAGTATTATCTTGTCGTTCTCGAAAGCTGGCGGGGAATCGTTCACGTCCTCTATCTTGATGATCACCGGGACCGCGGTGGAGAGAGCAGGGGATCCTCTGTCTATCGCGACTGCCTTCAGGCTGTACCTCGCGACCGACTCTCTGTCCAAGGGTTTAGCCGTTCTTATTATCCCCGTGGTCGAGTCTATCGCGAACGCACCGTCCCCGTCGTCTTCCAAAGTGTATCTCACCTGAAATAAGAACGCGATTATACCTTACGCGATAACGCACCTACGACTTACAAAAGCGACGTTACCCTGCCGTTGAGGTCCGTGTCCGCGTCGGTCGCTGAAACTCTGAGGACGCTGGTGCCGACCAGCACGTCTTCCGGGATAGACCCTTGGTACTGAGGAGCCTCGAACACCGGGGAATTGTCGTTCACGTCGGTGACGGATATCTCCACGTCGGTGGTGTCCGACAAGGGTGGTACGCCTCCGTCCCTCGCGGTGACGGTGAGTAAATACGCAGGCACGAGCTCGCGATCGAGTTGTCGAATGGTGGTGATGGCTCCGGTCTGAGGGTTTATGGTAAACTCGGACACCGATTGGTCCCCGCCGTCCGTGTCCAAACTGTAGGTGACTTGAGCGTTCTTCCCGACGTCCGAGTCGGTCGCGCTGACCACGAGAACCGTGGTGCCGATCGGTGCGTCCTCGAACACGGAAACGGAGTACGGTGCGTTCTCGAAAACCGGGGAGAAATTATTGGCGTCGGAAATGTTGACGTAGACGAGAGCCGTGTCGGTTCTGCCGCCGCTGTCGGAGGCGGTGACGGTCAGGACGAACCTCTTCTCCTGCTTGTAATCCAGCGGCTGGGCCACCGTTATCAGTCCCCGTCCGTTCTGAGACGCGATGGAGAATCGGCCCCTGGTATTGCCCGCGGTGATCTCGTAGTGTATCCTAGCGTCCTCGTCGGGGTCGGTGGCGGTGACGGAGGTGACCGGGGTGCCCGGGGGGTCGTCCTCGGAGACCACGGCCTCGTAGTTCTTCGGGTCGAAGTACGGGTCGTTGTCGTTCACGTCGGTCACGGTGATTATCACCGAGGCGGTCGCGGATTTCGGCACTTCCCCGGAGTCCGTGGCGATCACGGTGAACTGGTACCTGGAGAAATTCCACGGATTAATTCGAGTTAAACGTTAGAAGGAATGGAAAAGAAGGAACTAGGAATACTTGGAGCACTGCTCGCGATCGAGCTGCTTCGTGGTGAAGATCCACCCGGTCTCCCTGTTGACGGTTATCGGGAAGTTCTCGGTGGACGCCCCGGAAAAGTCTCGAGCTCCGATGGTGTACTTTATCTGAGCGTTGGCGCCCTCGTCGGCGTCGTACGCCTGTATCCTGAGCATGCAGTAACCTATAGGCACGTTCTCGGAAACGGACTCTTGGAAATGACTGGTGTAGAATCTCGGCGCGTTATCGTTAACGTCTCTCACGTGGACCAACAGCTGCGTGGTGTTGGACCTGGCCGGTGAACCGCCGTCCTGGGCGCGAATCACTATCTTGTAGCTCTTGGTGGACTCGTAGTCGAGCGGCTTCACGAGGGCCACGTCGCCGACCATCGAGTCTATCGAGAAGGTGTTCTGCGTGTTCCCGCCGATTATCGCGTATCGGACAGCCGCGTTGTTCCCCGCGTCCGCGTCCGCGGCTCGGATGCGCGCTATCACCGGGTTCGCCGTGTAATCCAGGTCCTCCGGGATCCAGACGGAGTAGGTGCGCTCGGTGAACTGAGGGTAATTGTCGTTATCGTCCAACACTCGCACGACCAACGTCGCGTTGGCGGTCTTTCTAGCGGAAGGCGGCGTGGCCTGGTCGGTCACGCTCAGAATCACCGTGTACACCTCGGTCTTCTCCCTATCGAGAGGCGTTCGGGTGGTAACCACTCCTGATCTCGGGTCCACTCTGAAGGTCAACACGTCCTCGGTGGCGACGACTCCGTTGCCGCTGGTGGTCGAGAGGATGGAATACTCGACCTCGGCGTTCCTGCCGGCGTCCTGATCGGTCGCCTTGACGGTGACGACCGTCGAGCCGACCGGCACACCCTCCCTGATCGAGGAGTCGTACTCTGGCCACTCGAAGCTCGGCGCGTGATCGTTCGTGTCGAGAACGTTCACCTGGAGAGTGGTGGTGCCTGTCCTAGGGGGAAAGGAGTCGTCGACTGCGAGCACCCTGAAGTAATGCACGTCCACGCTCTCCCTGTCCAACCTGGCGCGAGTGGTGACCCTGCCGGTGACGGGGTCCAGGATGAGCAACGCCTGCGATCTCGCGTCCAACAGAGAGCTCATGGAGTAACGAACGGTTCCGCCCTCTGGGTCTCTGGCCCGGACGGAGGTGACGTACACGCCGGGCTCCTTCTCCTCCTCCACCGCGGCCACGTACAGGGGTTGCTCGAAGTACGGGGACTGATTCTTCAACTCCCTGCGCACTCGCCTGCCGAGATCAGTGTCGTCGAGCTGCCGATGGTGAAACACGATCTTCAGCCGGTGCTCCGCGTCGGTTAACCGCGACTCCATGCCGCACCGCAGGTTCATCGACACGGAGATCTTCCAGAGCGGGTCCACCAGGCATTGCTCGGTCGCCGAGACCAAGTCCCCCGCGGCGCCCTCGATGAGGAACCTCGGGTCCGCGACGCCGCCCCACCTGGTCTCGCACTCCTTCAGCGCGGTCTGCGGCAGGAAGTCTCTCAGCGCGGCGACCAGCTGCGACGTCCTAAGGCAAACCTCGGTGAACCTGCCGACGGACAGAGGAACAGACCGCGAATCTTATTATTCCTTATCTCGATTTTCGTTTCCCGGAAAAGCCGGTCGCGCTAACCAGCCGAGCCTCGGGTAAATTCGCGGGGAAAACGAAGCTCGCACGGCGATTAGCGCGGCTGGCTAATTACCAGGCGTTATCCGAAGGAAGATCGGTTTTAGAGAAGGCAGGAAGGTTCACCTCTCGGTGCTAGGCATCGCGTAGGAGGCGACGGTCTCGGCCATCCATCCCCTGGTGGCGGCCAGGTCGCGGTTCTCGCCGCCGCAGCCGGTGATGAGGATCCTGAGGGGCAGGCTGTAGTAGTCGATGGTCGGCCTGCCTAGCCTGGAACTGGTGGAGTCGACGTAGAAGGTGAAGATGCGGGGATACCGGAGGCCGTCGCAGCTCAAGGGCCGCGCGAGGGTGACGCGGCCGGTGTGCGGGTGCACCTTGAGCAGCTTCCTGGCGAACCAGGCGGTCCGCTCGTTCGAGACCTCGTACTTTCGCCGGCCGCCCAGCTGCGGCACACCTGCCTCGAAGACCAAGCTGCCGGTCGGCGTGCTCGAGGACAGCACCGCCAGGTACGCCTCGGAAACCGTGCCGAACGCCGCGAGCAAAGGCAGCAGCATCCATTTCCACCTCGCCATCGCGGCCACCCTCTTACAACGACCGCTCCTTCTTCTCGTGTTCTACCCTCCCAGACAAGTGTCCCATTGTTGCCGCGTCTCTTCTCCCTCCTCTCGCCCTCCTCTCCTCTTCCTGCTCTCTTCCTGCTCGCCCGGTTCAACGCGCCCCGGTACGCTCTTCCATCTGCGAAACGGAAACATTCCGGTCTCTCTCTCTCTCTCTCTCTCTCTGTGACAACTAAATCGCGTCGTTATTTCACCCCTTGCACCGGCCGCCGTTAATTGGAATCTCAATACCCTCGCAATCGGTCACGGTTAGCCGAGTAGTTGCCAATTGTTTCTACCACGACGACCGCTTCGCGTTCGCTTCGATTAACCCTTTCTCGTTCCTACCACCGAGTATAAAGGCGAGTTCTTCGACCGACCTCGAGTGCTCGCCGTGTGCCAAAGGTGGCTGGAGCGTTCGTCGCGTGCCGAGAGGATCGCCACGGTCAACCGACGTTCCACGATTACGATTGAGGCGATTAAAGCATCGAGTCGTTTCGTCCAAGTTTCGCGTGTTTGCGACTGGAAAGCGGAGACTGGTGGCTGAACCGCTGGACATAGCGGTAGCTGGTCGGAGACCAGGTTGCACGTCGGGACAGGGTTAAACTCGTTCCGACACGGGGAACGCGTCGGTTGGCTGAAAGATCGCGACCTTGAGGGCCGAATCGGTCGGCAGATTTCCTCCGTCCGACGGGACACTTTGAATAAAACGATCGTAAACGGAGCAAACGAGCAATCTCGCGAACCGCTGAATAATTCAACGCGTGTACGTAGAAGAGGGCATAGAGTGCGACCTAGGAAACTGCCGCGGACAAAAACCCGGAGAGCGATCCGCCGAGAGACCTACCTACCTACCTACCTAGCGAGCCTTGCTTTTGCTAGAATTTATTAATCCCAGCCGGCCGAGTGTCCTCCTCTCCGTTTAATCGCGCTCTGCTCGCGCGGCGGAATCGGTGAAAAAACGCGTCTAGCACGGCCGCTTTCTTGCAGCGAATATCTTCCGCGAGTGTGAGAATCCGACTCCCGCCGCAAAACGTGGGAACGAAGATTTCCGTTCGTTTCACCCTCCTCGTTCCAGCCTTCGTTCCGACGCTCCTTCCGACGCTCCTTCCGACGCTCGCGTTCCCTTCTACGGCCAATTCGTTGACCCTGTCTCTCCCGTTTAACGCGCCTCCGCGATATCCCCGTTGCAACCCGTCCTCACCCTTCCCTCGGCGTCCACGCGATCCTTCTACGTCTCTCCTTCGAAAACGCATCGGTGGACCACCCGAAGCACCGAAACCGCGGGGTCCTACGGCCTCCATTCACTCGGTGATTTCACCGAGGGCCCCGGCCGGCCGGCGCGTCGATGAAAAACTCTGAACGCGTCGGGGATATCCCCCCGTTAACTCCGAGCAGGACATCGAAACGTGTAATCTCGCAGGATGCAGTTCAAACACCCGTTCCCGTGGCAAATAAGAAGAAACTGTTGCGTTCGCGCCGGCACGAAGGGCGTCGTAATTCCGGCCCTTGCTTGCTTCTGCTCCTCGTCCCTCCAACCCACTCCGGGCTTCTGCCATTTTAACGCCGCGTCTACCACGCGCTATACAAGCCAGAACCAACTTTGCGGAATATTCCCGAGACTCGGATTTCCTGCCGTGAATTAAAATCGCGACTAAGACTCGACGAGTGGAGACGTCGCGATGGAGAAAAAATGTTCCGGATGGCGTGCTCCGCGGGAAAGAAAGTATGTCGACCGCGGAGGAAAAAGGTTACGAGACATTCTCGCGAAGGATAAGAGCCACTGAACAACGCGGCGTAACGGTCGCACGAAATTGCGTCTGTTCCGGTGTATAGGATCCGTTTCCTCGCGGCGAGAGGCGAGGAAGAAAGCGGAAGATCGGAGCGTGGTTGGGTCCGGTGACACCGCGTTGACACGGCTGTGTCGTCGGGTGTATCGGAAACTGGCAACTGTGCGGAACCACGCGGGTCGAAGCTTCTGGGTTACGGATTAGGCGGTCGCAGGAGGATGGCGACTCTCGGAGGTAGCGTGATCGGGGAGAAAGGCCGTAACGGCAACGCGTTGGAGAAGACACCGAGGCAGTTGGGAAAGGACGGTGGTCCGCAACGAGCATCTTCCTCGTCCCGTTTGTTTTATTGCGTTAGAGAATCGCCGGTGCTGGAGATGACGGGACTAGTTGACCGTAGCGAGAGCACGATAGGTCTCTGGTGGCATCGGCTGGCGATCCTCCTTCCCCGGAGGCTAGCCGATCCGGTTTGGCCAATCCAAACGGATGGTGCATCGGCACGAACCAATCGAACGACCGCTTGCACGAGCAGGTACCAGCAGGTAGACAACGAGCACGGACCGGCCTCCAGAACAAAACGACCCGGCGCAAAGGGGAAAAAGGAGAAAAAGGAGGAAAGGGAGAAAAAAGGAGGAACAGAGAGATGGCCAGGGACGCGATGCTTATAGGCGGAGGGCCGCTTCTTCGTTCCTCCTCGCCGCGACGCGCCGCGACTCGCCGCGACGCGCCTGACCTTTCCTTTGCCTCTATAATACTCGGCTCGATTCTACGCCACGGCCTTTTATACGCACCTCTTCATCCCCGAAGCGCGCACGTTCCACCGTCTTTTCCACCGCGACAACACGTAAAAACCCGTAAAAATCGGTGTAGAAACCGGGAAAAAACCGGTAGCATGCGTGACCGAAGCGAGGCGAGGCGTCGCGAGAAGATCGACCGGCTGAGAGCCATGGAAAACGAAATTGCGGACGGTCCTGCTGTGAGGTTGCAGAAAAACCAGCGAATCATCCAAACACTCGGTCTCGCGGCGAGATTGCTTACGAGGAGTTTACGGTAACGCAGCGTAGGATGAAACGATCGGCAAGATCGGGGAGATAGCAGCAGAGGTTCCAGGCCACGCCGATGCCCTCTAATAACTCCCAACTATGCCTATATCGCCCAACTGCTGTTATTAATGTAATTGCTCGACCGAACGAGATAGGAATCAACGGGTGTAACACCTACGTGCCAACTACCGTTCTCCCTCCCTCCTCTGCCCCCTCTCGGGTTAAGCGCGTTTACACCGAGGCAAACGATCCCGGGTGCCGCGAGAAAATCCCCATTTTTCCGCGTCCCGCCGTGGTATTCCATCGGCGATGCACACGCACCTTTATATTCCGCGCTCGTCCCCGCTCCCACTTTGCCGAGTCTTAAATTCCGGTTAACCGACCAGCGGAAAATGCGCGATAACGATAACATCTCTCCGCCTCGGGATTCCAACCCCCTCGTACTCGCCGAGCGTTCCCTCCGCCGGGGCGAAATTAATCCTACGAGTCGAAAAGCAGCCAAAGATTCCTTCGGTTCCCGTGAAAGAGCTATTAATTATACGAAAGAGACGGCTCGACGACTAGGCCCCGGCATTCCAACCTACCAATTATCCTCGAACGCCGCGTCCAGTCCGGCCCTTCTAACCGCGGCCCCATTTTCGAATCGGTCCACTGGCTTCTTCTCGGAAAACACGGACAACTCGCGAGTAACCCATCTCCAAACTAGTCGCCGCGATCGATCCAGCTGCTTATCGAGAAGAACCAGTCTCGAGCAACGACGAACCGTTCGATTTCGTTCTTTTTAACCAACGCGCGAACCGCCAAGGGTTTACTACCCCCTTCCCGGAAGATCCGATTCACCGTTTCGTCGGCACGCGTCTTCTCGCCGGATTACGCGAACTCCTTCCAACCAATCTTGGTTGAACCGAACGAGATCTATCGGTCGATCGCGAGATCGGGTAGCAAGGAACGATAACGTTTGGTAATCCTACGGTGGAGTCTAGCGTAATGACGTTTTAATACGCTGCGCGGTGATCGCAGCTGGCAGCGACGATACAAATCCCCGTTGATCTCGTTGATCCGCGAGCGGAAATGCTACGGGGCCGAAGTAAATCGCGGCAAAGCGTTCGAACAGCTCTCCTAACGGCGAAATAATTACGCGATAAGGAATAACTGCGAAACAACAGAACCGTCTTCCTGTATCTGGTAGACGATCGACTCGAGACATCGAACGGGCCGTGTAGCCGAGTCGATATCTTTTTACGCGCGTTACACGCTCCGGGAAATTACACGAGGCCGAAGATTCGAGAGGGCTATCGCGGCGTCATCATGGTAATCGGCTCGGTGATCGTTTTCTACACGATTCTCCGGGGATGCCGCTTTGTCGGCCGTTCGAGACCCGGTCTTCGTGTCTTATTACGATTACGTACGGCGATCCCGAAGGCTGGCAAAAGCTCGACGAAGGCTCGGCGAAGGCTGGCCGAAATTAGGGAGGAATTATTTTCCTGGCAAGAGAGAACCGGCTCGACGTCCCCGCCGAGGATTTTCGGCTCCGGCGAACTTTTCGTTTTCTCCTCGCAGCCTCCTCGCCTTCGTTCATCTCGCCGCTTGACGAATGAACATGCCAGGAACGCCGCATTCCTATTACAATAACCGGTGTACACCGTTCCGTTCAAGGCTGCCACACTCGGGTACAAGATCAACGCGGAGAACTCGCCGTGTTAGCCTTTAACCGAGGATCGGGCTAGCTCCGAAGTTGCGATCTATAGCCGATTTTCCTTGCGTTTACGTCGGTCACTCGCGCGTCGCGACGTCGGCCTTGCCGGGAATGCGAGTCGCGAATCTCCGGCAAAGTTCTTCTAGCACCTCGAATTCCGCTTCGCGTTTCGCCGCGATAACGAATTAACGGCCGAGAGGGTACGAGCAGGTACTACGAGACAGAGATTCGAATGGAGATCTTACTATTCCGAGGCAGTTACAATAACAACCGTTAGACGGTGTACGCGAAAGCATATACGCGTAACGGTGCGCGACAAAATCGGAAAAAGACGAGGCTGCCACCGGCCACTGCCGTCCTCGGGCACCGTGCAGCCCGGTTCATTGATTTCTCCGACACGCTTGTTCCAGCGACAGCTTCCTCGAATTCGGATACTCGGCGAGGAACGAGCACGAGATTTCGCGGGAAAAAATGGAAATAACGCGACTCCTAAACGCGAGGATAAGGCCCAGGATTGGAGCCTTGCTCGTCTTACGCCGCGATACCATCTTCCTAGTCATGCTAGCCGAGCGTCTTTCGGCCTGCTCGAAAATAAATCCTGCTTTTCACTTTGCGCTCATTCATTCGGTCATCGCACGCGCATTCTTCGCTTTCTTACGCCTTTCGCTTGATTATAAATACGCCGGCGAGAGCCCGCCTTGCTTTAACTCACAGATTATCCATTGTGCCCCGATATCGTTTTCTCCTCTTCTCTGAAATTCCTTCGACAATTCCGGCGACCACGAAATTTCGCATCGATCCAGAAGAAAAATTGAAACTAGTCGGGAAAAATTGGCCAAGGGCCGCTGGTATCGTATATCGACGCAGGCGTAGTACGGTGCGAAGATAGTTAACCGGAGATAAAAGTCCTACGGAAGAACGCTGAATTTTATGGAACCTGTTCCCACCGTGGCTCCCTCAAACGGGTTTAGTTAGGTGCATACATTTCACGCTCGTATGCGTGCACGGCCGTCTTTAAAGGTCGTAAATTAGCGTTCCGTTCTTACGACTGTGCGGGGAATCCGAAAATTCGTAAGTATCTTAATTAAACCGCCGCTAAATCCCGCGACGACAGCCTCGATACGCGTTTATTTCTCAATTCCACCAAACCGTCCGTCCCCGCCAACCTTCCCTTTCCTTTTTCATCCCTGCCTGCCGACATTACGATTTTCATCCGATCGCCTCGTTTCTTCGTCCAAAAATTAGATCAAACGTATCAGAGATTCTTCTAAGAGGAAAATCCTCGTAACCGCGAATCGATAGGACGAAAATTGCCGTGAGAAAGCTAGGTTATGAGATCGATCGACGATTATTTTCGTCGTTTCGAAATCTAGAAGAGATAGAGACGGAAAGTATCGGAGATTTTTTTCCAAGGGCGACATAACCTATAAATTGGCAAGGTGGAAGATTGGTGATAGGTTAAGGTGTCCATCGAGAGTTATTTCGCATCAGCGGGATGGTAGACGGAGGAAAAGAGCAACTTCCGTCTGAATGTTGCAGTGTTTCTGCACACAACGGCGAATCGAGTCGAGTCGAGTCGAGTCGAGTCGAGTCGAGTCGAGTCGAGTCGAGACTACTCGAGAGCGGCGATACAAGAAGAGAGGGTGAAAGAGAAAAGTCATCCTTCTCTCCTTCTCCCTCGCAATCAGGGGTGAGTGACTCACGTTCCGCAGCTTCGACGCCGACAGTCGGGACGCTTACCCTCCAAATATTGATTCGCCGGCTCGGGGAAACGAGACTGCTAACCCTCGTCGCAACGGCGTATCTAAATTTTTCTAACGCCGCATTTCTTGGCTTCTCGAACACCCTGGGTCTTCATCTACTCGCGTTACAACTTTCTCCTCTCCTCGAAAACGTTTCGATCCGCGCGAGATTTGCATATTCGCTTTTCAGCCGCGTGTCTGGACGTACCGTATTTATATACGTCAACGCGTCCGAGAAAGATTGCCAGACGCCAATGTGTCGCGTGTTGAATCGATCAAACGCTTCCATATATTATTGTGCGTGGAATATACGTAGATAGAATACGGGAAGTGGTTGGAGAAAATAAAAAGCAGCACCAAGCCGATTGTATGCGTAAATGTGGAGAATTTTCAGCCAGCGAGACACTCGCGCCTTTTCGTTTCGTCTTTCCATTCCACGCGCCGTTGCCTTTTTTCCCCGATCGAGGTTCGAAACGACGGAAAAGACGCGAATCGCGTTCCCGTTGCCGGCGAAACTTCGATTCTTCGAAACGGAAAGGTTAACGCGAGGAAGATATGAAAAGAAGTCGCTTGGCTCCGTCGGAAGACGAAGGAAAAGGTACGGGAGGAAAGCAGAAAGTATAATTGCAGACCGGGCTCGTACGCGTCTCGCTATCGCG
Organism: Euglossa dilemma; assembly: GCA_002201625.1. Lineage (NCBI taxonomy): Eukaryota > Metazoa > Arthropoda > Insecta > Hymenoptera > Apidae > Euglossa > Euglossa dilemma. The sequence continues at coordinate 267,360 of NIJG01000049.1, read as the reverse complement.
GCAATTAATAAAGCATTTTTCCCGTGAGAATACACCGGTAGGAAGAATCACCGGCAGCGTGTACTCGGCGCGTTCGTGCACGGATAAAAAATGAAGCGCCGACGAACATGCCATTCAAAAAGGTCACTCACCGTCCCGCCAAGGTCGCCGTAATTTTGTCACATCGCGAGTCACACCCAGCCTGGCCGATTCTTAATCCTTTCCCAGCACTTTCTCCGGTCGCAGCACGCGAAATTCGGCGAGAAACCAGTCACACATAGACACCGCGTGAACACTGTGAGGAGATGACGGAGAACGACGTGCACGCACTTCAGCTGCTCTCGGCAGCGTCGCGACTACTACGAACCACCATACACGCACGAACCAATCTTACGTGCGAGCGTAGTAGAGGGCGACTACCTGCGACCGTGTATCTCGACATTGACTTCCACCGACGATCAAACGACCAAGATCTCCGGCACCGGCCACTGATCCGCGGTTAATACGCTCTTTTTTTCTCTCTCCGCTTCTTTTTACCTTCCTTCAAAACTGTCAAACCACTTCTGCAACCACTGCCAACAATACTTTTTTTCTCACCGAACGTCGAACCGAAATCGAAAGCGAACGAGAGTAACTCGGTTATCCTTTTCAAATTTTTCATTCTCCTTCGATCGTCTCGCATAAACGTTCAACGGTAATTTTCCTCTCTGGTACTGAGAATTTTCTATCGAATAACCACGATACAGCGAGATTATCGGATACGAATTGATTTTTCAAACGTATTATACCATTGATTACAAATCGTTTTCAATCGTTTGGATTATTTTAACATTTCCGTTGCTGCGTAAATTTCCGAATACTTTTTTATATCGTACGCCTTAACGTATCGTTACGCGAGAAATATCGCAACTGCGATTAACAAAGGTTCCATTTCTGTCTTCAACTTTTATTGGCCAGCAATTGAAAATATGAAATACATAGTATCATAAGTACTTATACGAAGCGTGTACTTTCTAATTTCGTAAAACCATGAATATAGCTTAAGAAATCGTCATCCCCGGAACTACTAACCTGCGTATATCCCGTACTGATATTAACGTTCTTTAAATGTTACAAATTAAATTCATTACATACGGTAAAAGACTTAGATAAACTAAAACGTTCGAGCACACACCTTGCTACCGTCGACAGCGTCGGCGACTGTTGCAAACTCTCTCTTGCACGTGCACGAAACACGTATACATTTAAACGCTGCATGTATACGAATAGCCCGAAACAAATGATTTTTACGTGTGAGATTTTTCAAAATACTACCACTTAGATATATCTGTTATTATTCGTTTACTTTTTCCTTCCAACTTTTACGAAGCTCGAGATAAATACTAATGAAGCGAATTGTAATAGAAGAAATATTTTTCCTAGTATTCGAATCGAATTAAAGCACACTGAGTCGGCGGTTCATTTGACGAAAGCGCCACCTACACGTAGCTTAAAAAGAATTGTATCAGAGGGCGCCATCGGTTTAAACGCTCATTTGTATGTTTTGTCCGCAATTTTTTCACGCGAATATTACCAAGTCTAGAATCCGTAATAATTTATCTGATTTTTCTCTCACGAAATTTATACGATACCTGTAGTAGAAGAAAGTAAGAATTTTATCGACATTTGAAATTTTATATCGATTATTCTGCAATTACCTGATACTTCCTGAATATTATTTTTAAAGTAACGTAAAATTAATTATATATACACGTACTTTATTATATATTTATAAAAAAGGATAATATCAAATGGAGCAAAATAAAGCTGAAACACCGTATAGTAATAAATTTAAAGTTAACGATGTTTGGAAAGAATTTAATTGCCCGAAATATGTTTCTCATGTTTGTCCTAAAACTGATAAATTACCAAGTGAAATATTTAATTTCAAGAAAGAATTAAAGCTAGACACAAATGATATTCTACAAAAATTAGATGATCTCATATCTGATCCCGTAACAAGCGGTAGTGTTATTCGTATATGTAGACTTTTATATGATTACCTCAGTGAAGTAGGAGATAGTGGTTATGTATCCTTTAATGAATATTTTTTTATCCGTATAATATTATATTTTATATGTCGATATACATTCTTACTGATTAATAATTATTTGTTTTTACTCTTTCTTTTTATATTATCTGTGAAAGAAATTTCCTTAGAAATGTTTAGAAAGTTAGAGATTTACCATTGGTAATAAAAGTATTAGTATTTTTGGCTGAAAATGTTAAAAGAATTAAGGAATACGAATTACATCTTGATAGAATGTTGGAACTTTGTAATGTAACACCTTTATTGGAAAAGACATCTGAAAGTTTAACTCATGAGAATATAATGGAACAATATTTTACGATGTTAGGACATCTTTTGGTAATCTTACCAACAAAACAGCAAGTATTAAAAGTTCACAAGGTTCTTCGCTCTTTACTCTTAAGAGCACAAGTGAATGATGTTACTGCTGTGAAACTCGAATATTGCCGCAAGTGCATGGAAAGATCAAGGTTGCCGATAATCGTAGCTGAATTATTACAAACTTCTTCCACAGAAATGTATCCAAAAAATTTAAAACTGGTTTTCCTACTTTCATCCGTTTCGTACAAATGTTGTAGGTATTAAGAAATTAGTGTTCCATCTGAAAACTTAATATGTCTTTAAATGACCTATAATTATTAAATGAAGGTCATAGAATGATGGAAGCTAAAGTACTCAATGTGGTACTCATCAGAATGGATCTTCCTTATGCAACTGAAGTATATTGTACACGGCCACCCGATTCGTTGATAGGTGGAATTGAATATAACGATGAAACGACTCTTTTAATAATGAACACTCTATGGAGTTTGTTGAAATCTATTACCTTTCCTAATGTTATACCAACTAATTTAATGGAAAATTTAATATCGACGCATTGCGTTTTATGGTAATGTTTCACGGTAATTATGAAATAATACAAAATATTATTATTTTAAATTATGAAACTAATTCGTATTACACAGGGGTCTGTGTTATGCATTTAAACGACAGATATATTACAGCCAATATAGGAACTTTAATACAAAGATTAGAAATGAAATTGCTATTATTATTCTTCTAATTTCAATTAGTTTACCCTCTTGGAATCTTGTTAGCGGTGGTATAGCTGATACCGTTATTAAGTATTTAGTTGGAATTGAATCTAATTCTGTAAGAGTATTTTCAGAGATAATAAAATTTGAAAGAACTGTTGAAAATTTAGACTTTGAAAGAGTTTTACTGTTAATTATTACAAATTTAGCAGACGTTGATGCTTGTATTTATGTAATTATATCGTCAATCATATATGATAAATTGTAAAGGAATATTTTCAACTGACATTAATGAAATTTTATGTTATAATCAATGATAGCTAATGGTGGAAAGGAAACTGATGGAGACTATACTTCAAATTATTAATCCAAGCCTTGAGGAAATAAAAAACACCTGGACTTCATCTCAATTTTGGGATTTATGGATGCATGCTATGAATGCCTTGTCCATATTGGCACCAAAAATGCCAGAAGAATTCGTGAAATATAACGGTGTCATTAGGTAGATAAAATAAATAAACATAAAGATTATTTTTATGATAATAAACAAATCTAAATATTTTATAGATTGTGTCAAATATTACAATGGTGTTTAAATACGAAATTTAATACAAAGATAATTATGACTTGTATGAATACAATCTGCATAATTATCCTAAGCGATGATAAATATTTACAAAATTACTTTCGACAGCATGGGAGTATACTATTATTAATTAGTTAGTTTTTTTTACTTATAGTAGATTATACTTATTATTTAATTTTATGATTTTTCAATTGTATTTTACATGATAATTTATATCTTGCGTATCTTGCAGAACTTATTATGTATATTTTGAAGTTTGACAAGATTAAAATGAAAGAGCAACGAATTTTAACACTGGCATTAATATCAATTGAGAGACTTATGAGAAAACAAATATTATATCAAAAAATGTATCACGAGCACAATGTTACATTCATTATGGAACTGTTATTTCGTTGTGTATATCAGAAAGATCAAGAATTTGAACTAGATCAACGGTAATATGAATTTATGAGAACAAGACGTTTAAGTATTATTATGTAAAACATTTTATTAGTCTTTTGCTAGCAATAGGTTCATACATTTGGGAGTGTATAATATGGCATTCTGAAAGCCTAGAAAAATTTATTCAATATGGGGGTGTTTATATTATTCTTGATATTATTGAAATTGTCCCATATTGTTCTCGCTGCTTATTTCTTGCTCTTTTTACCGATATGTGCGATAATTTCTTTTGTGGACCATTTCTATGTACATGGAAAGGAATTGATAAAGAGACAACATTAATGTCCTTACTAGCTAAATTATGGAGAGAAGAAGAAATACGAATTAAAGTTAAAAGAAATGTGGATGGCACTAACAAAGGCAAATAACAAGATAACGTCAATTCGTGTATGATACTATAGTATTTAGCAAGTTAAATAGACTATTTACCATTCTAGACAAAGAATTGCCTCAAATGGGTTACAAGCAGTGGTTAGATACATATTGTACAAAGCTATTGGGAGACAACAGCCCTGCATTAATAGATATGATTGGCTCAATTAGATCAAAAGTATATAGTATTTGCAAGATAATTGAAAGAGACGGTGAAAGATACGAGATGGCTAAAGAACGATATAAAGTATTACATGCTAGTCTTTCAGTGGAAGATAGAGTGAGTTGTACAAAAATATTCATCGAATTTTCATATCTTGCAACTAACATTTGATATATGTTACTTAATTTTTCCAGATTACAATATCTACCATAGAATTGTATTTCATGTTGAAATTAGGTCAGGTATGGGTAGAAATTGCCAAGTATTTTGAACAAGTTGGCATTACTCCACTTGGTATGGATGGGCAAGCACTTTTTTTAATGATTCAGCGGTATTATTTGTGGGGTTCATTAACAAAAGAAAGACAATCCAGAATAACACAATCTATAAAAAGGGAGGAAGACATAGATGAAAAGGATGAATATGCAAGAATTCGTGATTCTAAACTTATTCTAGCATTAGATGCATTTGATGAGTTAGATTACATATATAGAACGACAGATAAATCATACATGTTAAAGAAAAAGTATGAACAAATACAACAAGTTAATGTAGCACTAAAGTTTCCATATGATACAGATGATAGACATTGTCATAGGACGTTCCAAGATAAAATAATGGTCACGGTAAACAAAATATGTTTACTTAATTTGAGTTTTTCATTCCTATTTTCTTCTTCTCTTTTCCTTTTTTTCCTTTTAGTATATTATATATTTAAATTGTAATTTTTTCAAACTTTTCAACACAGGCTATATTTAATCAACATCAAACAATAAGGACTAGTTTGAAATCAGACACAGATATAAGTCAAGTAAAAATGAAATATTTTCCTGTTTCTCCCTGTGAATCTTACATTTCTGACACGACATATTCTGAATTATCGCAAGCTTCTTTATCACATGCTTGTTTTTCCAAAATAATAAAATTTATAGAAAATGAATAGTTATTTATAACTCAAAATCATAAAGTATATTTCATTTTAACGAAATATACATTATCATCTTCGGATAGTACAGAACTCTTCATTGCCAACGTAAATAATAAATACATTTATTTATGCGTTTTAAGACATATTTAATAATAAAGGTGTAAGTGTAATTAAAAAAGTTTATTTTTAATTTTATCGAGTAAAAAGTAAAAAGTAAAAAGTAAATTTCTGTTATCTTCTTTTGTTTATTATCATTAAAGTTCTCTACTACTGTTAAAATAAAATCTTTATTTAATCAAAATTTAATCCAATTGTATCGTAGTATTTAAATAAATACGCATAAGGATAATATATCGATTGAAAAGTTAAAACTAGTGGAATTCACTAAAGGAAATCTTAGATCCCGCAAACCACAAATTTAGAAAGTATAGATGAACAACTGATTGGTATAGAAGGATCATGCCTCGATCTTGAGAATTCTAAAATGCAATTATTTTTACAATCGATATTTGCTTCTTCGTCGCTATTAACTCAATGCATATGCGATTGGAATTCAATTATTAAGCAAAGTCACCGGGCGTGTAATACATCGCTGGAAATCTTATAGGAAAAGAAGCTGAATACATGATTATTGCATAAAATAACTTGTGCAAAACTTATATAAAATCTCGATTTATACTAACATATATTATATACATATATTTATTTTAAAATCTAATTAAACGAATTAAACCTGTGGAAAAAGGAACGTATTTTCAACCCTAACCTAATTTAACCTAAATTTTCTGAATGGGAAATTTGCGGTAATTAATAACTTTCTTCGGTATTTCTTTACTTGTAAGCTGTTGAACGATATACCAAAATTTCAAGTATCCTAAATATTCGAATATTATTAAAATTGTGACGTCGGGATTTAAAATTAAAAGTTCTCGCTGGTTATGTTTATTCGAAATATATCGAGAAAGGTTTTCGAGGGTTAGCGATGGTTTTATTGGTTCCGCCATTATCTGGACTGTAGATTTATTATTATCTAGATAACGTAACGGAAACTGGCAGGAGAGCGGACGAAGAATGCGGCGGCAAGCCAGTGAGAGCCAACATGCCGTTCCCGCCGCAAGCGATTCTCGTCGTCGTCCTCGTCTGTCCGGTACCGGTTTAAAGACGTGTCGGAACAAAGTCCTCGGCTGCCTGTCTCGCCTTCTCGCGCACAGTTCGTGCCTGTCGTGAAAGAAACACAAATTACCGTATAGGTCGCGTGTTTGCATCGAAATTATCGCCGTCGCGGAAAATTGCATTTCGATGACATTTGTGAGCATCGTTGTGAACGTTTATGTAAGACGAACCGTGAGCCGCATCGTCAATTATAACTTCCCGAAAGATTCGCCCGTTATCCTCCGTTAGCATCGTTTACCTCGCGTCCATCGTTTTATTTGTCGCCGTTTCCGTCTCTATCTATCATTTCTCGCTTCATCTTTGTCGTTTCCCATACCCCCTCCCTTTGTTCATCCTTCCGTCATCGTCTGGTCGGTCGCGGAAGGCAGACGGGACACGAAGCGCACGGATTTATATTCGTGTAGCGCAGGAGAGTTTAGCAGCTTCGTAAATATGGCGTGTGAACCGTGGTGCTTTAACCGTGGCTGTGACCAAGCTCCTCGGCGATGGCTGTTCATCCTGTTGCTGGCTTTCTGCGTACTCGGACAACTCGGTTTGAGCCTTGCGGACAACCAGCTCAGTGAGTCTTTTCAACTTGTTGCGCCTATGCCTTCTCTTTCTCAGCTCGCTCTCTCGAAAGAGGATATTTCACGCAGACGCACGCTACGAAGAAGTCGTTTCGTAGTTGAAACAGAAACACGCTCGCGGATTATCGGCTCCGGAGTCAGATAAGAAGGGAATAATCGAGGAGAAAGAACGGGGAAAGACAAATTTCTTTACCGAGGGTATTTACAAGCGCGAAAATGAACGTACGCTTCTTCCTACGCGCACTACTACGCAATTTCGCTAAGCGTGACTGTGTCCCCTTTAAAGAAACAACTTCTCTCGTCCTGCTCCGTTTTCTTGCGCGATTTTCATCGCGACAACGAAACTCCAACTCGTCGAAAATCTACTCATCTTTTTTTCTCTTTTCTCGTTCCTGCCGTATCTCCCGATCTCTGTTATTAATGCTATCCTCGTTAATATCGTATATTATCGCTAGTGATTATATAATTACACGCCGTCGTTGGTCGTTCGATGAATAAAAATGTTAATCTTAACCCGAGTTCCTGGAACTGATATCTGTGCTGGCGAGCGACAAAGCGATCGGTCGGCAACTATACAGTAATATGCGTTGTTCTTTCGCGTTAGTGTCACTCGATCCCGTTCGATTGGTCATTTTTTTCGAGTCGTTAACCTTTCCCGGCGTTATATCCACGTCTATTCCGTTGACCATTGGGAAAACAGCGGCTCGCTCGTTTTCTCGACGTGGGTCGCGCGGTGTGCTTGCGACTGTAACGGCGACGTACATTTCATGAAAACTATCACCGCGGAATGCAAAGCGGCGGGTAGTGGGGACTTTCGATTTAGCGAGAATAATAATAACTAACCCATGGAACCGTTCACCGTTTCGGCCGGGACGGCGCGTAGGCCAAATCGAAGAGGGAAAAAAGACGAGTTTTCTAGCCATGTGTTGCGCCGGAGAAAAACGAGACGGCCCCGTTGGAGGGGGAGAAGAAGGAGAAAAAAGAATAAACGTGCAACGTGTTCGTTTTTCGTGCCCGGATTGGACGGCGGTTGGAATTTCTGAGATGACAGATCGAAAGGTTATCGAGGTTCGTTATGCTTGTTTCGATTTCTCCTACGCTTTCGTGAATAATTTCACGACGCGCGTCGCTGTCGTGAAAACTCGCCGTAGGGTCCGTTTATCTCGCGCCGCGCTCAAACCTCGCGACACCTTTCTTTTTCTTTCCTACTTTAATTAACGCGATACAACCGAGATATCGAATTGCAATTTTTCTTTATCTCTCGACTGAGATTTTTAATCCTGTTAAATCGTGCTTTACGTCCCATTTGTTTCTCCTTTATAATTTAACGCGTCGGTGCTATTTTTATTGCGAACGAACCGATACTCCAAACACGTTCTCGCCGTAATTTCCCCGGTCTATTCCTCGCTAACTTTCCGAATCCCCAGCGAGAAATCGCCGGGGGCAAAGTAGCCGGCAATTAGATTTGCAGTTGTTAACATTAATTGATATACGACGGAATTAGCATAATCGCCGTTATGGAAATCATACGAAATTACGCGAAACAAAGAATACGCGCTAATGAATTATTCACTAGAATTATTCATAGAACATTCCTGCGCGAACTACAGGAGCTTGCTAATTTGATGAAATGGAAAAAAGAGATACGCGGTTCCTCCGCCGGTGTTTCTTGCGAGTCTCTTGCGCGTCGCGCGCCATTAATTTTATTAACCTTCCGAGATTTTGTGAAGAACAAAGCGAAAGCGTAAATTTCTGCAAGCTCCGTCACGGGACAGTTTCGTGCAGCTACGTCATAGACGTGGCAGTCGTCATTTCTGATTCCTTTCGTCGTTTATTTCCTTTTACTACGCTCACCTGTTTCCCCGGCGTAGCTAGATACTCGCGTTCTATACATATTTTTGCGCAGAACGAACAGGTAGTCATGGCTGCGAGCATGAATCATCGGGTAATTTCCTTTTTACTTTATCGAACATCGCATTAAAATGCCATTAGCCATTTGATCTTGTTCAGGCCCGTGTCGGGTGAAACTGCAGCGGTAATCCCTCGGGAAGGATCGATAGATTATTCTGTAACCAACATACAGCGAGCTGTAACCATTGCTTACACTTCCCGCTGGCACCGCGTCCTCATTCAAGCAGCGCGACGTGATTGCTTTGTACTCTTGGCAGCGTAAAGGTCAATGAAAGACTCGGGCTAACGATACATATTCCAAGAGTGTACGCCGGCCGCTAAAACGCTGGCGAATCTTTCGGTTTCGATTTCGCTAAATGCCAGGTAAATCATCGGAAAGAGCGTGTCTTCCGGCGAAGAAGCACGCGAGGGATAATCGAGAGAAACGTGACGAATCTATTTCGTAAGAGGCGCCAGCATTCGCTTGTCGGGTTTACACGATCGTGAAACGAGATGGTACTTGCACGATTGCGCCATCGATACACCATTTATTTTCTCTGGCGCGCCGGCTCTCGAAGGGAGAGAAAGAGACCCCCTAGTTTCCGAAAGCCCTCGCTGGGAGAAAAAGGGTGGCTGCGCACACGAGTGGCGGCAGCAGCATAATCCATTTGGAGAGGTTTTCGCGGCGACAATCAATGACAGGGTCGTTATACGGTTCTCGATCATGCGGCAGGGAAGGCGTGACGAGTGGGCACTCGCGTGAAACGAGTCGAAATTGCTGGCACAAAGGACTGCGAAACGCGAGCGATACTCTCTGCACGGCGGCGGAAAACCAAGATTGCGCTTTCCAAGCGACGCACGCTTAGTTCTCTGCTACGCGCACGCGCGTTTCAAGGCTGTAGGGACAATTAAGCGCAATGCTGGTGTTCTTCGGTGGGTCCGGCTCGGTGAAAAAACATCTTCGTCTTTCTTTCTCCTCGATGGACTCTAGATATTTCCGCTCCCGCCATTCGTACACTCTCGGCTGACTCGCATGCAACTAGCTCGATGTTATCGTCAATAATATATCGCAGCACTCTGTCGGTTTAACCAGAAAAATTGTGAAGAATCCTCCGCTCGATAAACGTGATTCGTCCGGAGAAAGTATACCTCCTGCATTGCAATGTTTTGGTATCGCCGCCTCGAGCTCTGTGTACACTTGTCACCTTATCAGAGATATCTCATCTGCGATATAAATCAGTTGTGCACCCGCTATGATACGTACCTGCGATATTTGCACGTTTTTACTGCTTACGTGTGGTACTTTCCGCCCGGTTTGTTTTCTCAACCGTGTTCCATGGAAGCGTAGACAATACCATGAAATAAACGTTTCGTAGAAGGTCGAACCGCGCGATCGAACGCGCCGCACGCGTATTTGAACGTAGAAATTTGTGGCACGATGCTACGTCATCTCTCGGCCGTTGCGAAACGTTCGAACGGAGTTGGCCGATTAATTGATACCTGTACTGCCGCGTAAAGCGAAGCAATAAAACGTCGGTTTACAATCGGATTCGTGCTTACCTCGATCGTTATTTTTCGATACGTTTAGGTTGATATACGCGTAATGCGAATTTTCGATCACGACGCAATGATATAACGGATTCGCTAGATAAACTATCCGTGAATCATCTTTGGTCGCATTCAACGGAAGTTCATCGTTCCCCTCGAATTAGTCTTTCAAATTGACGGTTGTGCTATTTGCCTCGCGTTCGAGCTAAAAATAGAAAACTTCTTGGCAATACATCCGGCTAAATTCATATATCCATCGCGAGTAGAGGTAGCTTAGTCTGAATTTCGTTAATTCGATCGATCGATTCGCGTTGATATCGCTTACAATTATTCGATTTTCAGACATCGAATATGTAATCGATAACGCGATGTTTATTCGACGCGTGTATGCTAGAGGAGTCCCCTTTGGTGATTGGTGGAAGGGTAAGGCGATGCAATGCAGCACCTCCTATGAAACGTTCGAGAAAGGTCGGACGCAATCGCCAGACGAACCGAAGCGATGGTCAAAGGTGCCAGCGAACGTTTCGACAACCACTCGTCTCTTTTTAACCGTACGAAGCAACATTTCAAGGCGAATCGTTGATTTTCGTAACGTTAAAACCATTCCCGTCGCTACAAAGAGAAAGCGGCAAATTTCGAGCGAATCCGAACGAAATTCACGTACCTAATACGAAAAAATCATCTTCGTCGGTTAATGCGATTTCTTTCGTTTCAGTTCCGAGGCGCAGCGCTGTACGAAACTGCGCATCCTTCCGAGTAAGCTTCCGCGTATGTTTGCACGCTATCTGTTTAAAATATAGCTCTGCAGAAATTGTTTGTATTTTTTTCTCCTCCGTGCTTTTTTTTTCTTCCGAACGTGCATTCCTTCCGATCACTCGGCTGCGCAGCATCGCGTTTGGGAAAATTTCTAAATAAATCTTCACTTTCGTTCTATTTTGATTCTTTCTCGTCTGGAATTTCCGCGGCGTTCCATAAAAATATGCGTCGAGATAAAGACGTTCGCGTCGCGTTCAGAATTCCAAAGATGAATTTCTTTCTTTTTTTTTTTTCCGAAGAATTTCATTCGCGACTCGACGGTATTAAAATCGCGACAGTTATTATCGATACCGTAGAATGTTTCATAGCGTGTATCTCTAAAGATGGAGTTTTCTAGAGTTATAAATCGCTCCTTATCTGGTTATTTTACTTAAACACGAGAAGATAAAGCGAGGATAGCTGGATGATTCGTCAAATACGCGGTACGAAAGCTAACGGCACGCGTTTCTGGAGAAACAGATAGCGGTAGTGGCAGAATATTTCCTAACCTCTTGCCGAAAGAATGCAGCCGCGCATTGTAACTCGGCAGAAGCGACGGGGGAGGGGAGAATGGTTTCAAGGGTGGAGACACAGGGTGAATTGTGAAAAAAGGCGCGGAAAGGGGGAGAGGGAGAAGAAGGAAAGGAAGGAAAGAGAGAAAGACGAAGGAGTTTTGCGGTGGGTGCAGCTGTTGAGAGCGCGCACAGGGGAGCACGTGTGCGTCTGGTCGCGGTGTCTTTTTTCGTCATTGACAGCGCGAAGTACGAGTAGCGTAACAGCGTATTCACCGAGCGAACACGAAGATGCGTACACGCGCCCGCACGTATCCGGTTTCTGCGACGTATATCGCGTTCAATATACCTGTAACACGACATAATCCTATATCGTGTTCCTCGACGATCGGTGCAACGCACGTTACGAATACCCGCAACAGTCGGTCTTTTAAGCTGCTTCCTTCGGTAAATCTATACCATCGCCGCATGCCGTTACCTACCAGGATACCTTCCTACGCTTCGCTTCTTCGTCGCGATCGTCCGGCGAGCTTCCATTTTCTGCTCGGACGCAGTCATCGGTTTTGCGCGGAAAAATTCGATTCAACCTCTCGGGTTTTCGCGACGAGGTTTAGGAACGGAGGAGAGATTTTAGAGAGAAGAGTAGAAAAAGAAAGAAACGGTAGGAAAAGTGGGAGGGATAGAGATGGGAAGGATGGCGTGATTAGATGGAAAAGAAATTTCGAGTAGGGTGCAGCACGTTCGCGGCGGACACCCACATGCCCTATTTTATACGGTCATTGAGTCTTCCTTTCGCGGATGGCCCTCCTGATTATACTTGATTGGACCGTGTCTTGCACACTCGTCGCTTCTACACTAGCGCAAATAATGGGTCAACCACATTGTGGATAAGTGTCGCATTAAGTATCGGGCTTAATCGTCCCTCTTGCGATCCCGCGAGCGCGCAACATTTGTTATGACTAAGTGGTCCGAGGTTGACCTCGTTTCATGCATAATTAAGTACAAACGAAATTAATAAATCGCTGGTAGATAATTTCAACGAGGTTCCACGATAAGTAGAGAAAAGATAGTTGTTTATCGCCGGCTCCTATTGTAATTCGCCGACAGATAGTCATCCTCGATGATGAATCGCGGAGCGTTTGGCTCCGCTGACACTCCGGATTTTAATTGATTCGACGATGGAGCGAAAACACGCGTCCTGGCTTCGAACAAAGTCTGCTCCGAGTTGCGCGTTACGTAACGGATAACTGTATCGCGCGGAGAGATAGATATCTGTGTAAATACGGTGACAACCGCATCAAGTACATATAGATATCCCGTATGTTAATTTTTTTTTTCTACAACGATAACTAAATTTCCCTCCCCGTTCGACCGGCCTTTTACAAACTGCCTTTCCGACGGTAAAATCGCGAAAAACGTAGGCTCGCGACGATAACTAGAAATATCGGGTTCGTTGGACTTTAAATCGGACGGCGTAAGCTGGAAAGGTGGTCGACTGAGGGCTTCGACTGTCTGGTTTGCTTGCCGATACGTGGAAGAAAAGACCGGGAAAATGTTGGCGGTGGAACGAGGAGGAGCTGTGGGGCTTCTGGCAACCGGAAGCTCGCCGTCCCGTGGCGCTGGTTCTTCCGTTTTCACGTACGGACACTTTAATCAACCGACCCGCTCGTTCCATCGCGCACCCTCCTATTTATAATCGACGCGCCTTCGACATAACGCGATATCGCGCCTCGATATTCTTTGCTACCCATTGTTTCGCGTTTTATTTAAACGCAGGCCGATAAGAGGAGCCTCCGGGAGTAATTAAAACGAAGGCAAACCGTTGGCTCGACGCGTCGCTTTGCTCGGCACGTTGCTCGCATTTTTCGGCGCTCCACGAACATTTTATACCGCGCGTATATGCCCCTTTTTAATTCGCGTTCGGTGCTTCCTTACGTATTAAAACGCGAACTTTGTTGGCCCGGTAACGCAACGAGAAAGTCTATTTTTAATCGCTCAAGTCGCGAGTGGAAGAAACCTGAAAACGAGATATCTCGTCGAAGCGGCCTTAACGTTCGACTAAATTTTGGTTAAAGACGAGATATCTCGTCTGCCGTGCGCAACGCGTTAACAAGCTCAATCGGCGAAGTATAGGAAAAGGAAAGAGAGTAGTTAAAACGGAGCAAGAAGAAAGAGGAGGACTTGTTGGTTCTCGCCATTCCCACCGAGCGTCGCTGCGCGCGTTTATCGTCTGGCAGCTGCAAGTAAGCCGGCGCCAAATAATTCATAAGATAATTTCTATCAAACGAGATACGCAACGCGCTTCTTACTGCTAGCCTCGATATGGATTATTGACTTAATTCCCTGGGAACGCAAGTAAATTGCATTTAACCGACTGTTTCGTGTTATCCCATTAAAGTCCTCCGATTCATCGAATTAATTCGTAAACTAGCTAGTCACGTGGATGTCTGTTACGTCGCCGTGGGATTATCGATTGAATCATTGCCCGATAACGATTTTTCTTTTCCTCTCTTTCTCTCTATTCGTTTATCTTCTCTCTGTCGCGTAAACTTTACCCATTGGCATTCGGCTATTTATAAAGCCTCTCCGAAGCGTTGCGACACATCGCGAGGCTCGCGATGCAAGCGAACAATATAAACTTCCATAAATGGAAGGTTAAATCAAGGCTACGGATGCATACGTTCGTGCTCTCGATAAAGATTACGCGTTCTATATGCGTGACACACATTCCTATACGTCAGTCGTAATCTGCCGCGCTACGCGCCCGTTTACGTGCATATGCCATCGCTCCGGCTGCATTGATACGCCGTATTTTTCGCAGGGTTCTTAATCGATGCGCATTAATTATACCGAGCCGTGTCCCGTCCGGTTACTCGTCCACGTTTCTATTTACTTTCCTCGAGCTATGGCTGGATCAATAACGCGCCGGCGGCCACGTTCATCGGAGTCCCATAAATAGAAAGCGGAGAAACAGCCGCGACGATACGGACACGTTATTTCTTTAAACGTTGCCCCGTGATTCGCGGTCCTCGTATCGTTTCCTCGCGACAAATAAATTCGCGAAACTGCCGAAAACTTTGGCGTCGCGTCGACGCGAGTTTAGGAGACCCTAGACACTTGTAAGTGCCGTAAACAAACGGGGAGAGCAGGATCGATTTATCTCGCGAGAAGTCGATGAAATATTCATTTAAAACGATTATGAAAAATGCATGAAAGATTCGACGGCTCATGAATGGAATTGAGATGAATAGTAGTTGAAATTCAAAGTAGAATGATTGGACGTGATCGAACCACCGCGGGACGAATTGTGCAGAGGTTAAGAAGCATTTGATGCGCTCGCTTTCGTTCGCTGGTAGTTATTGTTACGCGGTCCCGATCAATTGGTACGCGCTCGGCAATCGCGAACCTCGTTGATACATCCATGTCGAACACGTCGGCGTATCGTCTCATCGGCCTCGTTAATGTCAAAAGGCTTCGCCGAACGGAATCCGCGTGGAACTCTGCTTCCTTCGGCTGAATCTCCTGGCACGCGGTTCGTTTCAATAGAACGAGACGGTGCTCGTCTTCATTGGACGACAAAGAAACGCGAAAACGTGACGACGCCTCGATGAGGAAGCTGGTATTAGTCCGTCGCGAATCGAACCAAGCTTTTCCGCAGCTTCATTCCATCTTTCTTTATTCGAGCTTTATCGAATCGTTAGCTTTCCGAACGTTTCTCGAACTTTCCGTCACAGTCGAGGGAATATATCGAAACAAGGTCAAACTCGTGCGGCGTTATTTAGCTTACGGCCGCTTCGATTGGTCTATTTGCCCGCGTAGGATTCTGCTTTCACCGCGCTCTCACCGTGACAAATCGTGGGTTTTTTGCCGGAAAATTTACCGATACACCGAGATCAGATTCTCCTTTGTCGCGTGGTTATCTTTCACCCGACGCGTTACTAACACGCGCTGTTTAAGAATTGATTTCAATAGGAAACAGATATCGCGACGGTAGCTGGTATAAAATTTCAGCAAGAGAGTGAAATGCTAGAAAGCGGTAGTCCTTAGCGCGCGAGGTAAGAAGGAGGGGAAAAAAAAAAAGGAAAACAAGAGGCCGTCGAGCGTGCTCGGTTAATTTCAGCTCGTAAATGGTTCCTCTTCGGAGTCGAGCCGTTTTTACGATACGCTTCGTTACATCAAACGTTGCCGACTAAAAGTTGCAATCGAGGAATTTCAGGCGAACGCGTGCACAGGGTGTTCTATTTAAACTCGTCATCTTTCCACGCCCGATGTCACGCAGTAATTTAATTAATAAATATAAATTTAGGCAGTAACCTCCGACTATTTTCGAAATGGAAAACGATATTATTATCAATCGTACATGCCCCAATTATGTAACTTCTATAACTATCAATCGGTTTAAAAAAAAAAAGAGCAAGGTTATGCAGTAACCTCAAGTCGACGTCGCGATTGAAAAAAATAAACGATGTCTCTTATCGATATTGGTAAACGTTTTTGCTCAGCTTTTTACTCGGTTAATAGTCGAGAAATGTTTCTTGCTTTTCCTTCCCAACTTTTGGCTCGATATGACGAAATCAAACGGGACACCCGGTGCAGCGAATAAAAAAGCACGCAGGACGATAAACAAATTACAATAACTCCAAGATTGGCCGCAAGATAATACGAAAGACAATTCTAATGAATTGGCCTTGAGGCCAATTAGCGTTAATTGAGTGTCTGTTAAAGCGATTACTGTTTCGCATTAAATCCTATCCGACTGGTGATACTATCTACAGGCACACGACGATTTTAATTCAACGTGTGCGAGTCTGACATGTGGGTAGACACAACTTCGTACAATATACCAACAACGGCCGTTTTATCGTCTAGCAGATAACGCTGTACGCACGGTGGTTACGTGCATCGTAAGGATTTTCGTTCCTCTCCAGCGATGAATCCGCTTCGCGTTTGTTTTGACGCGAGATAGGGCCACGTTCGCTCCGCCAATTAGTCACCTCGATCGATCTGTGTACTATTTTAAATATTCACGTAACCGTTCTAAACGAGGCCTTTAATTGGAGCATCGAGCAGCAGATGCAGGAGCAGGGACACTTGGATCTGCATTTAGCACTCTGCGCGTTTTCACCGGGGGCTGAATCAAGGATAATGTATACTTCGAGGCCCCTAATCGAGGTTTCAGACCCTAATTGAGCAAGACACTCGAGGGTGTAGAAACACTTCGATACCTGATAGATTTATTAACTAATTACCCTCGTTTACTCTTCGAGTAATCATCCCCGGTGATTATCGCGCGTCATTAAAGAACAATAGACCCGTGTGCAAAGGTATCGTATAACGCGTAAGTACTCGCCAGCAACCGATTGTTCTTCCAGGTAAAGCATCGATCGCTGGATCGTGTTCGTGGATGTTCGTGGCACTCTTGTCGATCATTGTTCCAGGAAAAAAAAGAGCATTTTCCTATAAAATTCGTCACTAGTTGGTCTTCGCTATCTCGTAGACAGGTATGCCTAGAGACACGCCGTTTGTTGCTGCTAGCCATGTCCTTGCGTTTACGTAAGTATCGTTCGAGTACGTGTTACGCAAAGGACTCAATCGCGAGCTCGACTCATTTCTCGGGTACATTCTCTCTTTCATAGATATTCGATGATACGCCAGATCGGTGAGATATCCGTTTTGCATTCTCCGTTGAACCTCATCCGTTCCTCCTCTCGTACTCGTACCTCATATACCCTGGTCTTTCGCAATGCGACGGGTGTATGGGGAATCTTGTCATCTCGTTGAAAGAAACTTGGGAAATTCTCCGTAGAGCTGAAGTGAAAACGAAGGTGCAACGTGATATCCGATCGGCACGATCCGAGCCACACGTTCGTCGGTTTCTGTGTTTTTATTAGGCGACTGTTTTAGCGCGATCGACGAGACACGGCTAGCACCGCATGAATTGCAAATCAGTTTCCTTTGTGCAGCAACGAACAGCACTGTAAAGTTCTTTGATTACCGCTCGCGTAGAAGAAACCACTGGCAATTTATCGACTCGTGCCTCGAGTTCCTTCGCCCGATCCGCCCGGCCAGTCTCGGTTCTCCAGACGGGTTTTCCAACGAAATTGCAACGGTCCCGGCTATTCTCCAGACGTACTCGGCGAATTTTCAGCCATAGAGGAAAACCGCGTTTCCTGAATTTAGCCATAACCGTTGAAACGGTTACCCACTCGAGAAACTTTCGCTGCGTTGCGTCAACGAGCGAATTAGTCGGCATCGAGCCGGAAATTTCGTTTAATTCACTCGCGGACACCTAATTTACAATGCCCGCCGGTATAGAAATCCTTTTGTTGAACCATCGTAATCGGAATTTCATATGTTTCGCCTGTAATTGGAGTTTATAATTAATCATACCTTTCAAAAATTATTTCCCGTAAATAGGCTGGCCGATGATAGCGGGACCGAAGAGGAATATCTTCCTTAGGTCTAAAAAAATCGATTAAAACCGGTTAATAATAAGCGAGTGAGATAAATTGTCGATATAAATTTAATAATACCACCTTATCTTTTATCCTCGTCTTAATGTCAATTGAGAGAGTAGAAGAATTGGCGAATATATTAAATTATTATATAACACGGTACGTACGTGTTATAAGTCTGTTATTTATTCCGAGTGTCGCATAAATCGTATATTTTTATCTGTCTCATTCACTTCTGGAGTATAGAATGTTAATATTAGCTCGCTTAATCGATTGATCGGAAAAACTCGTATGGTTCGAGTTCTTCTGCATCACTGTTTCGTCATACGATAAAACGGTAAATCATACCGAACTGTTCACCTTGCGCCACGTGGCGAATATCAGTACGCTTGATAACAACGTAAAAAACTTCTACGTCATACCGGCCTTGTGAAAGCAACTATTTTTTTGTAAATATTTTTTGTACCATTGGCTCAACAGTTCCACAGTTCATCTCTAACTACTCGCTCCGTATATCTACCCAAGCAGAAAATTTCTTCTTTGGAAAAAAAAATACCTTTGAAACGCAATTAAGCAGGGTAACTGGAGGATGAACGTCGAGTACAAAGGGCTAACAGTTGCCTGGCGTAAACCGTGGTGGTAATTTCACTGATCACCTAGAAAAACGACCAACGCCATTAGTTTATACCGAATTAAAAATAACGTTACATAAGCGCAACGAGTTAATTCATGCGTGACTGTTATAAAAAATCTGATTCGTGCGACAGAAAACGATGGAATTGTTACTATTCGACGGGAAAAGAGTCAAGGCAGTTCGATGCAGCATGGGTTGTAGGTTAGGTAGCGAGGTAGGATCGAATTCCGGCGATCGGAGGCTACGAAACCAAGTCCAAGTCTCGTTTTTCTTACTGTAGGCATACCAGCAGGAACAATGGTCGCTTTCACCGAAAACCACGACACACCAGCTCAGAGATACGTATGCTCGAGGTCTTTGGCCCTTCCTCCTCTCTTTCTGCAACGAAATTTTACCCATCGTTCCGCCTCTTATCCGATGTGACTCTGAAAAGTTTCTGCGTTACAAATCGTTCGACATTTAGTTAATATCCGTCGAAGATTACGGATGATCGAGAGTCGGTGTATTCGCTCCGTAAATCTCCTTTTCATCTACGATCTCGTTAGATCGCCGGTGGATATTCGCGAAAGAGTCGTTACGCGACTCGCTGACCTGAAAATCCTTCTAGCGCATCGACGTGTTCTAGCACGGTTCGTGTCGCTTTTCAGGGATTTCTACGAGTTTCCAGAGGCGGTCGAAAAAGCGAGTCTCTCCTCTTCGCGCTGCTCAGCGCGCTGTAACGAGCCTTAATAATTCCGTGTCCCGGTGAAACGACGCACTTCGGATGATCCGTCGGTGGGAAACCTGGAGATAATAAGCAGCGATCGTAAAGGCTCTGTTCTTCGGCGAAGAACAGTGATATACAGGGATCTACTTTACATAGATACATCGTGTCGCGTGTAACTTACCTTCCGGAGGAGGGAAGTAGAGTACAGAATTTGAATACGTGCGAATCTATTTTGAAATAGGTTAGTACCAAGTCTGGGTCACAGGTGGGGGTAGGCTCGGTGTACCGTTTGGTCAGATCTCGACCTTAGAACCGTGAATCAGAACGATTTCACCGGGAGGGTCAGACCAGTTCTCCTCGATGGAAAGTGTTCCACCGATCATTTTCGTCTTCCCCCTCTCCCTGGCTCGAGGCGTGCGTCTCGATCGAATCTTATATAACGTTGCATCTCTACACGCGTAGAGGTTAGAATAATCGATGACCCGCGTCTGGTCGCTCAACAAGTCGAAACGAGAGGAAGCAACACGTGGCTAGGGAAATGGAATATTATTCGTGGCCCCAAAGTTCCTACTGGGAACTCATCTCGTGGCCGTGTGTCGTCGCGTAAATTATTCCGCGACCGCAAATCTCGTTCGCCCCTTTACGAGCGCCATCTGCGGACTTTTCAGCGAACCAACGGAACCCGCGACCGCGTTTCGTAACCATAAATCACCCTGTCATTTTTCTATGAACGACCGTTACCGACCACAATTGTGACACGAGGACATTGTGAACGCGTTTAAACGATTTGGTCTTTGACAGAAGCGCCAGCAATTACGTTGGATAACGCGGACAGATCGTCGTGATCGCGCGCGGTCTTTTTATATCGAACAAAGCGAGTCGTAGAACCACGCGCGTGGCGTATGCATATGTATACACGCGATATTCGAACGAGCGATCGAGCAGAGTGGAGTATCTGTTCGAGTTGATTGCAGGGGAAAATTAGTTGTCTCTAGACGGTGTTTAGGAACGGCGGACGATGGTGGTTAATTCGGTGGGAATGTAACGCAAGAGAGGAAGGAAAAGACACGGGTGGAAGGTGGTAATGGTGTGTGCGCGGCGAGGCGTCCTCGATTATGAAAATTTCCCACGTGTCATTGAACCGTTAGGTTCACACACGAACGAGCGGGGAGTAGAATGGGCCACGACCTTTTCCCCCTGAGTCGTGAGGCCCAATCGATGGAAAGTGTTACGAATACGTAGGGCGTTCGCGAATCACTTATGCTCCTCCTCATTGGTCGATTATTTGCTACCATGCCTTCCAATCGCCTCGAATGCAATCGATCGTTATTTATATACTCGTATTATTGGAGCATCTAACGTGATTCGTATCGAACAATTCTCTGTTTAAAAACAAGCCTACGTTTTTCAACGAATCGTTCAAAGATCAACGAAGCAATCAAGCTCACTTTTCGAATCTTTTTAATTTTAGCGCCGAAGCGTGTGATTGGTGGGCAACATTGGAACTACTGGCCTATCCGTAACGAGTAGTTAAACGTGTTATAATAATTATGACGGTATAACGAGGATACGTAATATTACGAATGAAAGTAAAGTAAAAGATGAAATATCTGGAACAAGCGATTTGATTTCCCTTGGTAATATCATTTTATATTTAAAATATACATCTGTTTCAAACGTTTCTAAAATACTTTTTGTCTTTTTTAGAGTTAAGGAATCGGTGAAATAAACGGTTCTAATTAGAGAGCGGTATTTATACAGAAATTCCAGCTACTCGTTTACGCTCGGTATAAAAAGAAGCTGTTATTCCGTAATTTTGTTCCAAATTTCTCTCTAATTACGGCCCTCCCGGAGGAACAAAGAGCAGAATTTCGAGCGGAACTTCCTTGCACGTACGGTAACCCATAAAAACGTTCGCCACGAAGGAGAAGTATGCGGAGCAACGCGTAGAGAAACGTCTGAGACTCGTTTCGATCCTTCCCGATCTGCATTTCCACGCCGCTTCGTAGAACAATGGCACGATCGCCGCGAGAATGCGCCCGGAGGATCGCGAACGTGGAAAACAAGGCGAAAGAAAGAAAGGAGGAACTCGATGTTTTTAACTGCTGTACGGGTGTAGTCGATACAAAGGCAGCTTCGTGTAACCTGTTTTAGGAGAGAGAACGTTGAGTAACTTTTACCTGGCCGCTATCCACTGGCCAAATAGTTGATTCCAAGTTCCAGGGCTCGACCATTAACCGGAAATCCCTGTGAGAACACCTTTCGATTTTTTTCGCCTTTTCTTCCTTTCCTCTTTTTCTTTCTTTCTTTCTTTCGCCGTCCTTCAGGCGTGAACAGACGTTCGAGAAAATTCTTCCTCGCTGTACGAAATGTTTAAAAATTCAGTCGCCCCACTTTCCTCGCGCTTTCTCCTCCGAAGATCGCGAAATCTAAGGATTCCGAAAATGAAGATTTCTAATCACGATCGTTTCGCGGGAACGGTCTTGCGTGCACTGGAAAGCACGGGGATCGGAATAAATTCCTACGGCGCGTTGGGCGTACCCTGCTCGTTGACACATGCCCATCTTCGATAATTAACGTTTCGCCTTTTAGACGGCAGGAATATTTATAGAGCCTAGCGCAAACAGGAAGTGGGATTACTATACGATATTTATTGCGCGCCATGCATACGCATGTTCTACGCTTTACAGCGCGGATGGAAACATAAAAGTGAAAGAAGCTGGGAGGAAGAGGCAAAGGGAGATAGTTTGGATTACGTAGGCCGCGCGCGTCGCGCCACTTCCGGATGTTAGAACTTTACGTAACATCGAGCAGCCTTATCTCTATCGACAGCGGTAATTGCACGGTTATGCTTGTATCTTGTCCCGTTCCGATACGAGGCGTCACTTCTTTCTCTGCGAAACATTCCCATGCTGATTTTTCTCTAATATCCCGGCAAACGTGCTCTCATTGTTCCTCTATTTCCGGAGTAATCTCTTCGCGAAACACGCGGCGAGAGAAACGCGTGAACCGCTGATATCCACTCGTGTATACAAGATCGGAATGCCTCTCGCGAGAGTCTACGACTTCCAGGAAATTCCACGCGTCGTGTAAAATCGTCCGCGTCATATTTCCACGATAAATTTCGAGTCTATCGATTCCTCCGGCCTCTCTCGACGTTTCGCCGGTGGAAACAAACAAGGCAGAGGCCGGCCGGCGATTCTTTCCACACGCGAGACCGATTTACCAGAACTAGTTCTCTCGGTGGCAGAGTCCTGTCGGAGGATGGAGAAAAGAAAGAGAGACGAGCTCTGGGCGTCTTCGAACGGCGCCGGAAACGCAAGGATGCACGCGCGTTAAGCGTTTTCCCAGCTTGTATACACGAGGCGAGGTCGTTTTTCACGGCGAGTTGGCGCGAACGTTGCTCGTGCCTGGCAAGCAGCAGGCGGCTCTGCGCGAGGACGTTCAGGAACGAGTTCTGGCGATGCTATTTTTACGGGGTGTCGCATATGATACGGGACAATCGTGAGTCACTTTTTAAAAACTGGTTTCATCCTGGATCCCGCAGCTCGCGTCTTCTGCATTCGCGCGTTCGCCATACCTGCTGTACCTAGGAACATCGCAAACGATACGCGATTATGACTCCTCTCGGCGAACGACCTTGGATCAGCGAGAATATCAAGCCGTTTTGGAATTTAAGTCGGTTCATCCGCGGTAATTCCAGACACGGCTCGTTTCGTCCGCACCCTTGTTGCTTCTTTATCAATTCGTCATAATGATATAGTATTAACGTGTATTAGGATCCCATTAACCGTAATAGCGTTCCGATAAATGTGTCTAATTCGACGCTCTTCGAAATCCAAGTATCTTCGAAAATGCTGAAGATCCTGAAAATTTTTGCGAAAATTTTACTCGGTATTTCAAACGTTATAACGCGAGTTATTGCGCGTTGTAATTGTATATTATTAACTTATACTAGGATACCATTCAAATTCACTCGAAATTCGAAGAAATCTCGAAATCGTTGAAAGTGCCGGAAACTTTGCCGGTGTGGTTTAGCGTTTCAAAGAACGTGACGCATTTCCTTTGATTATTTGCGTGTTGTTAATATATACAACCATTACTCGAAATGCCATTAACTCGTGATATTATCTATAACGGTTAACGGTTACTTCGTCGCTTTTGTAATTCGATAAAGATTCGAAGAGGCTTTAAAGCGTTGGATGGCCTCGGAAGTTGTTCCGTTTGTTTTCGTTTAATCTGCAAGCGATATTACCATAAGTAGAAGATTATTATATCGTAAGGAAAATCTTATCTCGGTAACCGTAACGATTCAGCGGAGGCTTACGTGGCACGGGCTATTATATCACGGTATCTGAAACTGTGGCGATACAGTCTATGCAGAGAGAAGAACCGAGTCACCTTCGAACATGTTCCGAGTTCCTCAAGGACGAGTCACGTCCGAGGGACCCGGGTCCGATTATGGTAGGTCGATTACCTGCCTTCCAAGTAATATAACTCTCCACGCTCCTCTGACCTTTTCGTCCATCGGGAAGAGCATCGAAATTGCACCGTTCAACGGCACGTGAAAGTTTATTTCGATCTTAAACCGAGCAATTGGCTTGTTTGCTCGAAACGAAATTTATGATCGTAAAACAATCGGACAAACTCGGCTTTTTCCCGTCGAAATCTTCGTTGCGCTCGATTCGTTCTGCCCGCGCTCTGCTTCTCGCGAGTAGAGAAGCCGGAGGAATCGTAGTAAGGACGAGGTATGTAAATTTTCTGGCGCGTTGTACGCGCAAGGGCGAGAATGCCAGGCGTAGAAGAAGGTTGGCACGATAACGTCTTCGTAAACGAACATCAGGTCTGGACAGATAAGCGGATGGAACGCAGGGATGTTTAGCTGCCGAGGGACCGTGGTAATCAGTGAACAACCTCGCCAAGGAAGCAGCCAACTCCTGAAGGGAAGGCGTCGTCCGATAAACCAGCCGTGCAAACAAATGCGGTTGCATGATAAGTTGCAGTTTCACGGAGGAAAACCTACAAAGAGGAAAGTTGGTTAGATAAAGTGTTTTATCAGCTGCGAGATAGCAAGAAGTTGCGTGGTTCGCGTGCAGCTGCGGAATTTAGAAGAGTTTAAAGAGAGAAACCGAAGGAGAATGTAATTAGCCAGCGTTTGATAATTATCAAGGAGAATGGCGTTTATTATAGATCACACTTCCGACTGACGCCGCGAAACGGACTATCGAGCAGAGGTTACAGCAGAGTGTATGAACGTTCGAGCGTTTGAGGCTGTTGCGTAAGGATTCTAAACGTAATTCGTTTAGCAATTTTGTAATTGGAAGACACGGCAATTACATGATTGCTCGTTAAACGAAGGAACGCCAAAAATAATGCAACCGCGTACAGAGAGACCGCGTTGCCCCCCCCCCCAAAACAAAGTAGAACGTCATCGCGATAATTAGCGATAATTAAGGAATAATACCAAGCTTTGGGACAGGTTGCGTGACAGCGTCATCTTTGTTCGACGTCTGACGTTCAATGAAAATTAATCTATGAACGTATTAAGCGCATCCTTGACTGCAAACTTTTTCATTTATCTTTATACCATCGTCACGCACAGGACAGTTTTTGTTATTTATTTTCTCCCCCTATACCGCGCGCTTGAAACTTCGTCTTTACGTGCACGCGTGACGAAAGCGTTACCGTTACAGGGACCGAATTACGAGTAATTAATCTTCGTTCCTTGGCACCATCGACGAAATTCTTTTAAAAAAGATCCAGGTTAATTCACCGACATTTCGAGTAATCGCGGGGTGGTGGTTAACTTGCGATTAAAGGCGAATCAAAAGAAATTAATGTCACGACGATCGAACACCGAAGGCGGATGTAATATTTCGCAAACGCGATTAAATTTCCCGTGACACGGGAAGTTTAGCAACCATTAATCTCGAATTCGATAGTATATTCACCTTTACAACAGAGATGGTCCTCGACCAACTCGTAAAGGATGTGACGTTCAATCGTTAACGTTCAAATTAAAAATATCACCGTTTATGATATAATAAAGCGTACGTAACATTGACATTGTCGTTTCTGGTTGACAATCAAAGATATTGTGTCACCGGATAACGACGATGCCGGAGTAGCTACAAAACGGAGAAGTTTGTGCTGCAGACCGCGTGGGTGTGTCGCGTATGTGGGAAATCTTGCGAGAAGGGCCACTCATTGCATTCTATTAAAGAAACGAGGAATTTCATTCCAAAACGTCTGGAGCCTCTCCTTGACGCGGCTCGTCGGCGGATTATTTCTCCTCCGATCCATAAATCGTTGAAAAATATGTTTCACCCTGAAAAATATATTCGCGATAATAACGTTTACGAGGAATTTGAAAGAAACGAAAAATGGAAAGTAGGGGAGAGAAGAGAAAGTGGATAAAGAAGATAGCGGATCGTAGATGAAGATAAAAGATAAGAGAAGAGGCTTAAAAGTATAAAAGGAGATAAGATAATAAGATAGGAATATGAAAATATAGAGTAAAGAGCAGAAATGTGTTTTGAGACCCGAATTCGAAGAATAAGCTATTCAACGAGCCGTTGCATCGCTGTGGTCTGCTCCTTAGGTACCGTGAGGTCGTCCGGAACGTCGGCGCCGCATGTTTTCCAACACAGCTGCTTACGATGTAAATTTACAAGACAGACAGACCATCCAGTGAAGACGATCAAACTTGAAAACCGTAGGAAGCGTAACCTGCCGTTTTGAAAAAGAACCGTCTTCCGTTGATATAAAACGTACGTTTAGATTTCTGACACAATATGTCTCGCTATGCTGAATCCGATACATAAGCAAAACCAATTCAGTTCCTCTTTCTCCTATTTATACAAAAATATAACATTTTCCATTTCTCAAAGATGAAATAAAAGTATATTCTTTGATTTAAAAATCGATTATCGAGACAAAGAATGTAGAACTTAAATTAAAATTATTATTTACTATCTTATCGGTGTAATTGGCCATTAACGAAGATCTTGTCCGTTGGTTAATTATCGTAAAAAAATTCGGCTTCCTTTTATACTCCGTTTTATTAAAAAATATACATGTTTGCCGGTCAACGATCAATTTTCTGTACTTACTTCGGTATAAAAACCAGCAGTGGTTGCGCCTAATTCAGGGTGATTTTAAGCCGTTCACGAGACCATATTAACGATTCCATTTTGTGTCGTTGACCTTCTCCGTCCACGATCGATACCCATCGTTCCGTGAAGAACAAAGGTTAACGTGTAATAGATACGCGGTTCGTAGCTGTAACGATCGTTGCTTTACGATTACTTTCTCGGTACTTTGGAACGTTTACACCGCATTGCAAAAATATGTATATGCATTCTACGGTATATATTTTGCGTTCATAAAAGTGTTTACCTGTAAAGACGATAAATCAAAGTTAATATATCGATAATCGATAATTGCTATGGATAATCATTGCACCATTGACTATAACTGCGTTTGAATTTTGTTAGAAAACATGTGACACCAGTTCCGATAGATGGTGCTTTAAAATTTTGTACGTATACTTATTTTCGTTTTTGAGACAAACGTTGATATTCGTTTGTGTCATTAAATGTTGAATTCATGCGTGTATCTTCTCTCCGCAATAGGGGCGACATATTTGAGCTGTAACCATTTACAAAATTTCTTAACGATAATGTTGCGCATGTTATAAACACGTTTGTTTATAACTGGTTAACAATCGACATTTTATCTGCGTAAAAAAGGTCACGTGGATGAAGGAGTAATTAACAAATGCACGGAAATTTTTTATTACAAACAAGCAACGTAAGTTCGTAAAAAAAAAACGTTCGCGAACTAGAGTAATAAACGCGACCCTGGTTTCTCGCCTTGGATCGGCTCGTCTCGTGGAACATCGAATACAGCAGCACAATCGCGCGGCTTGAATGGAAATTACGCAGCCCAGTCGAGATATTTCCTCGCGACAACGACGATTTATCGATTCTAGTCAAGGATATTCGATGGATCGATGTGCATATATTGAAAGTACAACCAATACGACGTTGCCGCTTTTTAAAAGTTCGATCGATCTTTCGCGATTCTCGAAACATTCTCGCGTGACCACGTTATTTCCTAGTCACAGGAACGAAGTTCGAAATAGAATTACACGAGTGTATTCGTTTATTTCATTACCGTTATACAGAAGGCCATAAATATTTCCAGAACGTAAAAATCCTCGGGTATCTCAAAAGTTCCGAGAGTTTAACCGCACAAGTTTTTCTCCTCTTCTTAATTAAATCAACCTAAACGTTACAAGATTAAGTCTCTTATAAGATTTCGAAGACTTTAAGAGTCGATTTTGACTAATACCTAACCCAAATGTTCATTTGCTCGAAATTTCGCAAACTTGTACGCATTGTCTAACGACGAGACGCCACGACTTCTCGTGGCAGACAGTGACGTCACCAGAATTCGAAATTTCTGTTCGATCGATCGATCGATTCAAGGTCTCGATACATCGCGTGTTGCGTCGAACTTGGGAATACCTCGAAATCTAACCGCGCGGTTTGAAAGACCTGTTCTCGTTCCAAAGGAGAATCGCTGTGTACAGCAGCATATGTATTTTCGTTGAAATGTGTACCCTGTAATATGCGGACGAATAACGACTAACGACGCTCGAATAAATTGACGTCTCTTTAAAGTCTGTAGGGAGACAGGCAACGATTGAGAGTTGAACGTTTAATCGAGCCAGCTTTCAGAGCATGAAAATTTATACTGACGTCAAACTTCGTACATTCTCGGCTATATGTCGTTTCGCCAATTATTACTTTATCCGGTGGCGTTAGTTCGTCACGATCGACTGACATCCTGTTCTCCGACATGCGAGCCGTTGCTTCCATTTTCAAGGGAAAAATAAAACAACGACAGTTACGTGGAAATATCAATCTTCCTCGATTCCTTTAATCGGGGATACAAAGTGAGGGCCATTTTCGAAGAGATCGCTAGCGTGGTAATGGATATTTGGTAATCACTATTATTAATGTTATTTGAAAGTGGCCAATTTTCACATTCCTAATCTTTATTTATTTCAAAGAGGTTTATAACGAACGTAACGATGCTGTAATCGTTACGAGCGGAACGCTTGGTCAACAGAAGCAGCAGGGGACATTTAATAGAGGAAGAACGTAGGAATCGATGGTTGAAATTTATACCGATCTGGGACACAGGTTGAACGTTTAATGTATAGTAGGCTAGTGCGTAAAACAACCGAACGACCCTCCTCATGAACAGGTTGTCGAGTATGCAATCCATAAATTGATTTGAATCGTCGTTCGTCCAAGCACGCTGCGTCGCATTATCGTTGCAATGAAAATCCGTGACGAATGCTTGTTCGCACGCATCCTGTCCGCAATCGAGCCGAGCATCGAACAGAAAAACTCGTACTTTACCATTAATTCCGTTTTACTTTGCAGACATTCACGGTCTGGATCGTTTGGACTATTAATCGAGACTTTCAAGTTTATGCTCCATCTTCGGCATAATATGACCTACTGATATACTGTTAACGTGTCTTTCGAATCCTGATAACGCTATGGTGCTTATTTATTGCTGAAATATAAAAACATAAATTTGAAAACCTTGATTAATAATTCGAATTTAATATTAATAGATAGAATATTTTAATAGATAAATTTAATAATAAAAATTTTCCATGAGTTAGTAAATCTACCTGAAACTAAATAAGCGTCTTGTTCGATACTTTCAGATCGATACCATTACGACGTGGAGCACACAGGAAGACAGTCGTTGCACGAGAATGGTCGAATCGATGAAATCTCTTACCTGTCAGATGAAGATACAGTTAACGATGAAGAAGCATTTGAAAGACATCGTCGGAACGTCGGTACAATCGACGAGAAGTCAACCCTTTCAACCGAACAAGCTCCGCACGAGCAGCAACAACAGCAACAACAACAACAACAACAACCACGGCAACAGGTCGCGCCGCAGCAGCCACAATCACAGTCACAGTCGCAACCACAGCAACAACTGCAAAAGGTTGCAAACTCGTCGAAAGTGCAAATAAATGTTTCCTATTTTACGGATTACAACACAGAATCCTCGGTTGCTACATCACCTCCATCCTTGTCCACGTTTTCGACGGTTGAGCAAGAACCTGTGATGACTTCAGCCACAGTTGGTGAACAGGAGACTTCAACGAAACAATCGATGTTGCTCGTTCGAAAAAATCTTACCACCAAGGAATCGGTAAGATTCTAGCGTAGTTTCTATTGTAAAGGGTGTGGTAAGGATGAAACGAAGGAACACGAGCCAAAAACTCTAAAGCGTCTTGCCTGGAAAAAGGTTTATTTCACACTGTGGTCTCTAGTTAACTGCTCGAGTGTCTCTTAAGAACTACCGATCATTCGTCACGCGTGAAGGCTCTTCGCCCTTTCGGGGCTCTTCGCGCTCGATCGCTTATGAAATGATCGGGAGTTTATACGAGCACAGAGTTATCGCGATCCGTTTGTCGGTTTGTCAACGATCTACAAAATAGATTCGTCGATTATTTTCTTACGCTATATTCTAATATAGCACTGTATTCAAATGTATACCTGATGATTTGTATGTAAGCAACAGAAAAAACTGTGCATTCAATTAGACTAGATAGAAAAAACGTGAGAAATACACGTATTTAAATGACTCTCTTGAAATAGGAAAATAATTCTCGAGGAAGAATTTATAATTAACGATTAATTCTGCTTCATTTGTGCAGGTTCCACTTATAGAACGAGGTAATTCCAATGCCACAAATATAACGATCGAGGCCAATAAGAACACGATGAAAGAAACAGAAACCGAAATGGAATCTACGGATAACAAAGACGATACCGATGGCAATATCGGAGACATATCCATTAGCAAATTTTCGGATTTAACGAACAAAACGCTAACCCAGCATAATATTATGAAAACAGAGAACGATACGCATCAATATTACAACAGCACATTTATCATCGATGAAACCGTGGGAAAAAAGTACTGGGTGGATATAGACAATCATCCGGATTTGAAAGTCAATTACTTGCTCAGTCAAAGCCATCGTCGAGCTGCGGTGAGTGTACCACGTGTTTACCATTTTACACATATAATACATTACAATGCAATTAATGTTTTTCTTTCTTCCTCCTTTTTTCTTTTTCTTTTTTTTTCTCTTATAACAGACAGTCAAATTGAAATTCGATTTCCCTTTCTACGGTCACAAAGTTCGTAACATCACCATTGCCACCGGAGGATTTTTATATACTGGCGAGTACGTTCACAGCTGGCTGGCCGCCACGCAATATATAGCACCATTAATGGCGAATTTCGATACTCGTTTATCTAATGACAGTTACGTGAAATATGTTGACAACGGTGAGTAGTAAAACAAATCATAACAAGAGAGGAATTGTTGGATGGCAAGTAGACAAATTATAAATAGATGAGAACGTTAATTGTAGGAACGGCATTTACGGTCGTATGGGAGAAGGTGGTATTGCAAGACAAACCAGAGGCCGGTGCATTCACTTTCCAGGTAACACTCCATCAGAACGGTGATATTGTATTTGTATACTCGGTCATTCCACTGACAGTCGAACTCATTGAAGACAGGGCGCATCCTGTTAAAGTCGGTCTTAGCGATGCATATATCATGGACAGGATAGTTTTCTGTAAGTAACTGGTATTATTTCGTTTCGAATTCTAACCGATATATCATTTCGATTAGTAGTAGTCGAATCATATATTCTTTTCTTTCCTTTTCTCATAGTCGTTCGCAGAAAAACAATCTACGAGTACCATCGTGTAAACTTTAATCGACAGGATATCAGAAATTGGACAGTGATTTATCTAAATGCATTACCCACTTGTTTAGAAATGGATAATTGCAGAGATTGTTTGACAAAACTAAAAGATTTTGATTGCAAGTGGTGTTCAGAATTAAATCAATGCAGTACTGGAACGTTTAGGTCACGACAAGATTGGCTGTTGAAAGGTTGTGATGTACGGATGATAAAAGAAGTTGACAATTGTCCGTTACCAACTACAACGTGCAAGGAACATGTCGACGAATATAATCACGCTTTACATATGCATTCAGAAGAAACTGTTACCGTTAGTGAAATGAATCCGAAGCATTCTGGAGCGAGTCCTTTTGAGCGTTGTAAGATATCAACTTCTAACTATACTATTACGATAATCTAATGTTGACACAAAAATATTTTATTTTCTATATTTTTTAGCACGGGACAATAGTTGACACAAAAATATTTTATTTTCTATATTTTTTAGCACGGGACAATATGAATATAGGAGTGTCAGGAATTATTGGAATTCTTCTTGTAATCGCTTTAATCGTAGCTTTAGCAGCTTGGGCTGCATATGCTTATCGCAATCCTCATAGTGCGTCTGGGCAAATGTTAATTAGGGTAAGAATCGATTGCATTTGCTTGTTACAGCAAAAAGGAAATAGCGAGTCGTTTTAATGAAATTTTTGTATACTATTTTCAGTATCGACCAAGTCAGTGGAGTTGGCGAAGAGGAGAAGCACGCTATACAGCAGCAACGATTCACATGTGAAAACGTGTAATCGAGATGCAATCAGCAATTAGTACAGAACTGTCGAACCAAACTTCCTACTAAATATATACTGTATCAAGTCTGCAAGTTTATGTACGGAACCGTTTACCTGCAATGACGCATGTGTCGCTTTATTAATTGCCATATGTGAATTCATAAAACATACTTGTTGATATTAACCTAAAATACCATTTTTAATTATTAACAATATATTATAAAATATATATAAATATATATATTTTATATGAAATATATATATATATATATTTGTATCGTGTTGTATAGGATGTCGTATAATAATTATATATTTAAACTGAATGCGTTACTTATNGGATTGTAAATCATATCTTAAACTTATTAACGCTAATTTCAAAAGAAATGGCAATTAAATTATTAGTGACGAAAGTATAGAAAAAACTTTTCAAAGTGACCTTCGTTGTATCAGCGGGTATAATAACGAGAGTTTATTGAGATTTTAAATTTTGTACAGTAATGTTAATGTTATAGAAACACGTGAAAACGAGTTTATACTTACTGTTGCCCGTAAAAACAGAACTGATCTTTCATACCGCATAATTCGTCTAAAATTTTCTTTTTACTAGTTACTGCATCGTAATATTCGAAAGATGAAATATTTTTAGAGCAAATAATGAATGCATAATAAGTATTATTTTGACTTAACGAAAACATTTATGTTTTCTGATTCAAAGTAACCGTATTGTTGAAAAACGGGCAAAAGATCCTTCTCCTGGATATCGAGCATTTATGTGATTTTAGTATCATGTGGTATATTTTGTTATTGTTTAAGAATTCGTTTTTTATCGTTATATAAACTACAATAATTGTTTATAATAATATATATATGTA
>NIJG01000049.1:222784-233158 GCA_002201625.1 Euglossa dilemma | reverse complement strand
GATTTAACTGATAGTTTGTGATAATAAATATAACTATTACAATAAAAATACTCTTTAGTTTTACATTTTATTCCTCTATTAATATCGTAAAAATTAAATTTTAATTAAATTTTTCATTACTTATTTTATAATTATTTCCTCATTTAAAATATAATTTTGCAATAAATTATTGTGAATCACTGATTTGTTCTTATAAAATATTTTATATTATATATGAATATGTGACCATGAACCTTGCTAATGATAGTCACTGGAAAGATGAATATAGATGTTACAAATAAAATGGCGACTTTTGTGAAAGCAGTACAAATTTCGAAAAGCGTAAACAATGTGTCAAGATTATTAACAAATTTAATTTTGTCACAAAATGTTAACTCACTTTCCAATCCGATACTGCATCAAAGGTTTTCGTAATCTATTTTACATTAAACTTTTATTCAATTAGTATTTATAATTAATTCGATGAATATAGAGGTTATGTATTATAAACTATTTCTTTATTTTGTTGTTTTGAGACATACATGAAAATTATTTGGAAGTGAATATGTATTTTAATTATTTATAGATACAGTTTCAAACAAATGTGTATTTCATAATTGTTATACTCAGTATTTAATATTTGAGGTTATGTTTATAAGCTAAATTTGTACTTATAATATGGATGAGTTAACAATAATAATTTTACAATTATTAATTTAGAATGTAAATATTTGTATATTTTTTAATGATTATTTAAATTATGTAGAGCACCTACCTTTCAATGTGCATTTATTCATTCTACACCAAAGTATAATGACTTGATGGAATTTTTTGATGTACAAACAAATTGGGATAAGGATAAAATACGTGTAGGTCGTTCTTGGCGTAAGGATGAATTAAGATTAAAGAGTAACGAAGAACTTCATAAATTATGGTAAGATATAAATAATATGAAATGTGATAGTTTAAATTATAATAATGAAAATTATATTTTAAATTCTTAGGTTTGTATTATTAAAAGAACGCAATATGCTGCTAACAATGGAAGAGATCTATAAAAACGAATATCAATATTTCCCAAATCCTGAGAGAATTGATAAAGTTGAAGATAGCATGTTTAACTTAGAATCAGTGGTCCGTGAAAGAAATAAAGCTTACTATTTGCTTGAAACTGGAGTGAGTGGAGAACGACCTGCAGAACATAAATCTAGTCCTCTTGGTAAAATGTCTTGTGTATTTTATAAAGTATATAGTGTTGTATCATAAACAGATCATATTTAAATTTTATTTTGCAGGATTACGTTTCATTTATCGAAAACGTCAATACTCTATTCCACACTATATAAATACCACATGGCACAAAAAACACAAGTTTGGTTATCAAGGATATGCAGTGCAAAAATTTTTGCGATTATATAGAGAGAAACTTTGGAATGAAAAACGACAATTACGAAAGTGTGTATTTGAAATATTCTTTAAAGTAATCATTGATCGTTTTTAACATAAAATATTAACAAATTTTTTTATATTTTAGTCGTCAAACTAATACAGTAACAACTTTAATGCGAATTTACCCCAATCTTGATATGGAAGCTGTAAAAAAAGAATATCCATTGGCAGATATAGAGAAAATAAAGAAACGGAGAAGGTCCGATGGACATTTCATACGCGATTAAATTGTATGATATTTTCCAACTATTTTCTAATTTTTAAATATATTACAAACTTACTGAAAATATTTTAAGGTGGATAATATTAAATGATATAATTTAGTTCAATTTTCAAATTTTACTATATCTACTTTAATATGTAGACGTTGTAAATATTAAAAAATAAACAGTAAATATCTGTTTATTTAAAATTAATACAAATTATAAACATGCAATGATTGTATAGAAGAATTTATTATAATAAAATCGAAATAAAAGATGCGAGATATTACTGTATACTGATTCAAGATATAATTCAAATTCGTCATTACATCGTATTACAAGAAAAAACGAGACATGTCTTTATTTTTGTCTTGTTAACTAGTTACAACTTTATTTGTATTTGTTTTTTATTTAGATTTTTGAAGATCATGTATAGTAGCGTTGACATTGTGCAAGAATTCCATGGCTGTAACATTTAAGAAACATGCTTAATTAAAGCATGTAAAATTTATAACATCTTTTCCCTTAGACATACTAAAACCTAATACGTGTTGATTATGTTTCCGATTTTTTATCATGTAATATACGCAAATTTTATGTTACAATTGCATATAGTAGTAAGTCTCTTTAATTTAATGTTTTATCACAATTGTATGTGACTACGTGAATCGATGCACATAGGATTACAATTTTATTAACAATGATTTACAGATTACATCGAATCACGTAGTTTTTGGTAACAAAAGGGTATATGGTCTTAAAATAAACGTGTATGAAATTGTTCATTTAAAAATAACGTATTAATTTTTAGGAGAAACTTCTTTGGTATATGAAACTGTTTCTCCTACCTTAAAAGGCATCGTTGATATTTGAAAAATCTATCCCTTTGTAATTTCTCCCGATATTTAGGATTGACAATCCCGTAGAATGTAACACTATGTTAAGTAATTAAGCATATAAACGCCAATTTAAAATATCGAGTTATTAAATAAAAGCACCTTAAGATTGATATGGCTATTATATCCAATGATTGATTTTTAAATCTTTACGATAAGGACATAATAATTGGAATGCTAACCAAAACAGCAATTTTAAAGCAGTAAAACATATACATACATTATATCAAAATATCAAAAATAAAATTAAAAAACAGTGTTATTTAATTATTATTATTATTTAATTAAATATCATTATTATCAATATTATTAATAGGAATATTAATTATACATCATACACTTACTTTAAAAGCAATTTATAGAATGTTTTCCCGTTATGGAAGCTGCTCTAAGGCTTACTGTCATTTTATTAGCATTATTTTTAAAATTGTATCATTTGGTATCTATAGTGCACTTTTAAATGCATATTAATTCTTATAAGTGTGAATATATAGACATTCATGTAACTGATACCATAATTTTATGCATTCATCATTATATTACAATCCTGTGTACCATTATCAATAACAGACATTATCAGTAGTTTACACTATTAAAAAGATATTGCACCATTTTACTGAATTAGCACATCAATATTACGTATCACTAAATATTTATGTCTTACATTTATATAATCCTTTGTATTCACCACTGCTCACTGGTATCAAGGAACATGAGGTGCTGAATTTGAGTATTTGTTTATAATGTCATACTCAATTTTATCAGATAACTGTAATATCTGTGTTGTATGAATTGATTCATTGAATATTTACCTCATTAATTTCTATTACTGAATATGATGATGCGATAGCTATTGTTTATAAGTACACATTATTACTTAATCAATTACTGAAGGTAATAAATATCGCCATGCAAGTTCTAACTCTTTACTGGCATCTGAGCAACGTCGATGAAGCTTATCTTCTGGCGGAAGTGTTACCATAGGAAATTCACCCTGTAAAAAATTATATTACATTACATAATGATATATAAGAAATAATTTTGATTTTTATATTATACTATAGTTAGAAATAAAAGAAGACTCATACCAAACTTGCATCAGCCCACAATGTTTCTAAAATTTCTCTAAAAGTACATAGTTCAGTATAATTTGTGAAGTATATAACCCAATCACCGCTACCTTCGTGTACTTCTCGACATGCGAACTCCTGGAAGTATTCTATGATAAAATGGAACTATAAAATTGTTTTAATATACATAATTCCATTTATATACCAGTATACACCAAGATTGTTGAGTTAATGGTACTCTGAAGGCTGTGAGGTCTTCTACAGAAGCACAAGAAAGTGTTTGTCCACGTTGTTTACCAGGAAACACTTCTTTCATAACTACTAAATGCTTAGTAGTTGTAATAAGACTACATGGTAAAGGCCCTTTTTTTTCTGAAATATCGTACAATCCAGAAGCACTTTGAACAAAACTTTGTAACCATTCAAATGCAACGTATTCGTCTGGTGCGGCGAATTGAAACGCTTTATTCGGTTTTAGAAGTATTTCAAACGTGTGAGGACGATGAGAATTGGGAATTCTACGACAACCTTGACAAAGACCTCCTTTCAGTGGGATAGCTCTTTTCGGCAATCGCTGACTGGCATCCGTAAACATATAAACAACTCCACCTTTAAGAACAAAATATCCAGCCTCCCAAGGATTAGTTGGAGGATTAGAACAAGTATTAAAATGTTGGTACGTATGTGGTCTATACATAAGATCTCCTTCTTTCGTAGGACCACACGGCGTGCTAGGTGGTGACATATATTCATCTTCCATATAAATAAGATTATAGTGTTCGATTTTTTCATCCTGAAATATGTAATTGAATTTTGATAAAAAGAAAAAAGGAAGGTAATAATAATGAATTTTCTATTATTCTTTTCAAAATAAAAACATTTACGTACAGAATGAACGGCGGTATCACAAAGAACTGAATGCCTTAAAATATGCATATCTTCATAGCTTAACACTTTAACCGCCGGAAGTCTTGATTTTATTGGAGATCTTCTTATAGCCATCTCCAAGTGGGAAATTAACTCTGAAGTAGTTTGAGAACTTCCCGTAGAAAATAGATATTGCATCTCGTAATCTGCATTAGATAATAATATTGTTTGTGCATTTGGTCCAACCTAGAAAATATGCTATTTTAGTACATAAATTTCAGAAATGGTATATTATTTGACCAAAATTTACCATAATAACATCTAATTCGTTATAAGGAATAACGAATTGATTACTATAAGTATGGTCCAATTTTGAACCAGTTAGATATAATGTTTTATCTGTTAGCAAAGCAATCATTGGTTTACTTTCCCCATTTGTCATGTATGAACTTCTAACTTTGTATACTTTATACAATTCTTCTGTTTTGTCTCTATAAATATGTTTTTTAAAAAGTTCTCGCAACTTTAAACTAATTTTTTCTCCACTAAATTCTTGTTTTTCAGCTGCCACATTCTCTTGTATTTCTCGTTCAAGATCGTCATTAAATTCTCTAAAAGAACCATAGCTTGTTTTGACACCTTTTATATATAAAGGATTTGTTTTTTGAGACTTTTTACTTCTTTTAACTTCAAATTTTCTTTCTGTAATGGATTTCAAAAATCTACTCAACAATGATGTTTTAGACGGTGCTTGTCTTAAAGACGATGCTAATAATTTATTGCTATTTTCTCCTGTTAATATTGACGTCATATTACGTTTTTTTGATGGCAATGCTAAATGTCTACTATTTCTGCGTTCGTCAGTATCTGACATAGTAGTACTATCTACATCTGACCAATCACTAGAATTCATATCTTTTTTTGAATTAGATGGGCAAGGCATCTGATCTTTAGCTGGAGGATCTTCTATAATATTTCCGTATTCTTTTTCAACAATATAAGCTTCTTGTGCTTCATTTTTTTCTAATTCAATCTCCAATTTTGGTCTGAGTGCTTTTCCAGGATCTTCTTGACCCTCTGGCGCACCTCGTTCTGAAAGCGATAATCCACAAGCACACTTGCAATTGTTCTGACATGGAAATTGTTCACAAGTCTTTAAGGATCCTTTTTTATCACAATCGCTATCAAATACACTCGATGATGAAGAGTAAGAGTAATAATCCGAGTGTATATTTCTGGAATTAACGTTTCTTTGAACATAAGGAGAATCTCCATGAGCACACCAACTATATCTTCCTTTTTGTGTATCCTTTTTTTGAACTGAATTTGGTGTTAAAAAACTCATGGAAAAGTCAGCATAACTTTCATCATCGTCCAATTTCATTGTTTTTAAGATATCTTCATGAAAACTGACACGCTTTTTACTTTCTCCACGTTTTTTTTTACGTTGCCTACGTTGCACTATAGCTTCTGAACTAGAGGAAGATAAAATACTAGCATCGGTCATATTAATAGTATTCAAGATACCATATGGTGGTTCTATATTTTCACAATCTGAAATGGTCATACTAAGTTCCAAAAGATTTGTATCATTATTGATTACATATGAATTTCGAGGGTCAATATTCCTTTTAAAACTGTAACTACCATCACTATAGTATGTAGTTCTTTTATTTAATTCTTTAACTCCATTATCATTTTTATTATTTATTTTATCTAACTTTGACTCATCTAGGCTTTTACTGTAAAAATCATAATCTTTTAAGGTATCCAAACTAGAACAGTTGAGCTCATTATCATCGAGTTTCCTGGTTAAGTTTTGATTCGCTATATCGCTTTTCGTCATCATTGCGGTCTGAAATTTAGTAACCATACCAGGTGATTGTGTAGGAGTTTTTCCATCCTCACTGGAATCACTGGAACTAAAATTTTTATTGTCTTCTATACAATTATTCATCATTGTTTTGTACCTATTATTTCGGTACCTTGGAGTTTCTTCCAAATGAAAATCTTCCTGAAAACATTACACACACATAATNTAAATATATATTTTATTATAAAAATATACCTCCTTATAACTACTAGCATCTGTTTCATTAGCAAGATCCATATCACTGTCAAAAGCAACTCCACTGTCACCAGGAGAGGCCAAACTTGAAGAGACACTAGATGATCTGAGATGTAATGATAATATAGTCCCGGAAGGGTTTACACTCATAGGCCTTTGAGGCATATAATTGCAAATATCCAAATATGTGACATCCTGAATGATAAGTAATTAAAATTTATCACTTGAGTATAAAACTAATTCTTTTATTTTTTAAATAGTTTGATAAAATTCTTATTAACACATAAAATTACATATTATCGAATAACATTCAACGAAACAAAAAAGTAGACCATAAAAATTACACGTTAGGAACTTTTGATAAAAATAAATTTAATACGATTACAAATTGTTTGTAAAGGATTTTCCATGGACAAGCAGGAAAAATGACATATAATGTATAAAAAATAAATTTATATGTATGATAACTTATTGCCCTTTAAATTCATAAAAACAGATTCATCTTAACATACAACTCATCCTAAGTGACAGTAGTAATTTAATGTTGAGATAATTGTAACCATGGGGTGATATTGATATCAATATAGAGAGTATAAAATAAAAATTACAAAACATATTCATATAAAATGCTGACAACTGTACATTGATATCATCATTAGCTTTGATCATGTCTGTACAATATGAAAGAATGTGAAAAGTATAATATCAATGTTCATGATAAACCTATTGAAAAGATTATTATATAACAAATTTTTACAAAATTTTGTAGAAGTTTCATAATATAATTCTACGTACCAGTTGCAATGTGAAAGACACATTTTCTAAGCCAGCTAGGAGATTAACTAATTGATTAGTTTTATCTGCATCCCGAACAAGTGCATGTGGAAAGTATTGTTTCTTTAATGTTTTTGTATCTCGTAATAAGCAAGCTAAATAGCTTTCAAAGCTGCCTTCGCTAAGAGTATGATAAAGCCATGCTCTGCCTAAAAAATATAAAGATGTATTATAATTTGCTTTCGTAAGTATTAAAATTTACAATGTTAAATTAGCATATACCTTTTCCAATAGAAGTTAATACACTTTGAAGAGCATGAATTACAACAACAGTATCCTGATGGCTAAGTTCACGAGCAGTACCCCAATAGCCACGTCTCTCTACGCGTAGTCCATGACGTAAAGCTCGATCTAACCAGTAGACCAGCCAAGAATCCCCATCTAAGACTACTGTACCATATAAACTTTGAGCGTAAACCTAATAAATACAAATAAAAGTGTCTTATTTATTTCATGATAAAATGTAAACTTTTAATTTTTAATATTAATAATTTTAATACACAAATTTAATTAAATACATTTTTTATACTCATACTTCAATCTAATTTTCTGTCAGTGTATAGAAAATTAATTTTGGGATTAAGATTGTACATTTAGTTTAAAAAATTGTCTAGGTATCTTAATAAGTATCTTCCATACAGTAATGTAACACGTTTATATTTGTTTCCTGATTTCTGCCATAAATATTAAATAAAGAAACAAATATTAAATAATTACGACATTGATAATAACAGGTTGTCAAAATTAAGGTACTGAAAGCAATTTTACGAAAAAAGATTTATTGATCCCCGAGGATCTCACAGAGCAATATAAAATAATATACTTGACTGATAATTATACGAACAAAGAGGTAAAGGCACGTACGTCAGTGGAGGAGCCACGACGTGGAACAAGACGTTGAGTAAGTTGCAAGAGAGAAACGGGAAATCGTGATGATGAGAGGAGCACATGTACTTCTTCAACACAGGTTCGCGTTCAAAAACAATAAAGATAATAAAACGCATTTAACTGTTAAATGTTTAACGCACAACCGAGCGTGTAAGTGCATGCCACTTCAGTTTCAGCTGTTTCGTCATGGTTAAGTATTTCAAGAAAGTCGATTTTATCTGCGAGGAAAAAGGAATGAAAATCTGTCTAAGTCATTTAAGAAGAGTTTCACAGGAAAATAAGAAAAGGTCGTTAGTTTGGTATATATATCAAAATTCGCATTAGGAAAGCGCATATGTATGTATATAGACAACGTATGGCCTTGATACGTCGTCCCTATGTTGAAGCAGACAGCACTCACCAATTTGACAGCTTTGGTTAATTCCTGAAGAATTCTTCCTTTGGACAGTACCTTATCGGTACAAAGGTCCATATCTTCTTGACTCGGCATATCGATCTCTAATCTTACATGATTCTCGTAACGCGATAACAGAAATTTCGAATAAAAAGAAAGGAAATGTCGAAGTCGGGAAAGACGAAACACGGCTTCGACGCAACGTTGGTGGAGTCGCACTGAACATTCGCCGGGTAGACTCATTGATTTTAGCTGAGCGCAGGCTGCGCGCCAATATCAAACTCCTCTTTATAATCTCTCTTCCTTTTATTTCTTTTTTTATTATTTGCCACACACTTGTTGGCTTTTTATTAACTATTAAACCGATACGTAAACAGGACTGAATAGCCATTTGCATAATAAATAGTGAGTATTATCGGTAAATGCACCGTTAATAAAAATAATCATTTCTTTTTTTATTATTATTTACAAGGTATAAGTTATTTAATTGAAAATTAAAATTCTATTCATTTAAATTTAATTAACATCCAATATAAATCATAATTCTATACGTAATTACCTTTTTCAGAAAATTTGATATTGAATATAATGTGAGTGCAACTTTAATTTGAATTCACCTATTTCATTAATATTAATTTAAAAAAAAAAAAAGGTAAACACCTGCTTACATCAGTAATAATTCTATGATTGTAACTTACCTACCGTATTGTGCTATATACTGTGAAAAGATAACTTATTGGCTAGAATGTCTGATTGGCTGTAGAATAATAGTGACGCCTCTATTCACAAGTATTATTATTATTGGCTAAGTCGATCACATTTACAAGACACATAACAATGAACGCGAAAGAAATATATCAAGGCAAATTAAGATAGCGCATTAGCGAATGGCATTAGCGTAATTAACTATTATTTCGTTTATTAACAAAAAGCTATCTTAGAGAAAAAAACATATTTTTGTATTTAAAAAAATATAAATGCGCGGGCACCAAAGTTTTCAAATAAAAAGTCATACATTTTTTTTACTCGCCGTGAGATGTCCACAGAAATCAGATTATTTTATTTTTAATATAATAAGATACCCTTATCTTCATTTTTAAATGTTACGTATGAAGATATAACGATTATGAAGTATAGCTGTTAAAAACCTAAAAGGGTTTTCTGGGGATTAATTAGGCGGATTATTGGATTGCATTTGCCGTTGTGTCGTTCAGTTCGTAGGTGCTTAGGCGACGAATCATCTCTGCATATTATTTTACTTAAGTCGTAGATTTATTAATTTATCATGCATGCAAATAAAACATTCTTCTACACCATGATAAACAGAATGATTTTAATGGATCAATGAAATCCGTCATGGTAGGTCAAAGGTATACGCATAACTATCGTTTTCTTATCGTAGTGTGAAATAACATAAGCTTTTTTAAAGTATCTATATCGTATATTGCCTTTCTGGTGTTGATTTATGCTATTTTTAAATTTCACATATGTATCGGCAATTATTCTGGAAAAAAAAGATAAGAACAGCGTATATAAAATGTGCAATTATTTAACAAAAATAATTGAAATAGTAACAGTATATAACACAGTAATTCTATTATTTTCAGTAATACTTTACTTAACATGCGATATATAATTATAAAATTTTTATTTTTATTTCGAAAAAATCAGTTTCCACAGATAAGAAATAAATATATGAAAATAACAATATTTATAACAAGATAAT
>NIJG01000049.1:202366-222472 GCA_002201625.1 Euglossa dilemma | reverse complement strand
TTAAGAAACATATTTATTTTTATGAAAATTTTTATATACGTGTGAAAAATTACTCGGTTAGTTCCTATGATGTACGATTTACTCTAATACTTCCCTACATATATATATTCAATGTATGATACAAATAATACAGATGATCAGTTTCTATTTTGTATTTTAAATAAATAAATATATTAATTATTTATGTAGGACATACTTTAAACAGGTGTTTTTTCCTATTAAATTTCCCCCAACCGGAATGATTCAATCGAATAGACTATATTCATAGTATATTTTATGTTTCGTGCAATTTCAGTACTTACAAAATGTTACGTACTATTTTATAGAGGTGTAAAGAATATTCAGATAAAAAGTGCAAATGTAACTTTTAATATAATTTATAGAAACAATAGTTAATATTATTAAATGCAACTTTCTTTTTGTGTACCGTTATGTCTAATTTT
The DNA here is from genome assembly GCA_002201625.1 of Euglossa dilemma. Classification (NCBI taxonomy): domain Eukaryota; kingdom Metazoa; phylum Arthropoda; class Insecta; order Hymenoptera; family Apidae; genus Euglossa; species Euglossa dilemma. Next base: position 222,029 of record NIJG01000049.1, on the reverse strand, counting down.
CCCGCAATACGTTTATCATCACAAAGAATTGTGGCGCCAAAGCAATATACGCGTAATTTCGTTTTTAGTGATTGTACGTGTTTAAAACGAAATTTTAAAGAATTTTCGAATAATTTGTCTGTATTGTGATAGTTTATTGTTACTACAAGATTATTTTATTTTTGAAACGCGTTATGTAGTTTTTAAACATCGTCATTTTATTTTTGTACGTAAGAATTTTATTTCATTTCATTTCATTGTATTGTTTATTGTTATTTTTCACCATTATTATATTTTATTTATAATTCTCTCAGTTGAAGAATTATGTCGGACCCTGGATTGTCGTTTGACGAGGAAACGCTCTCCCCAGATATCTTCAACGATGTAGATAACGTGACAAATAACCCTGTAAATTCTGATGATTGTAAGATATTAATTAAACATTTAATCTTGAAGATTCAATGTTCGGGAAAATTAAAACTGCGTGTATACTACATATGTATTATGTACATATAGTTTTATATATTTTTCTTTAAATTGATCGTTTAATTGTATTTTATTTCATAAAGCAAGCTCAATGTCCGTTGATGTTAATGAACCAGAACCTTTGGATGATGTACCTGAATGGAAAGGTGTGAGCATGGATGAAATACGTAAAGGCTTAGGTGTATATGATTGCCAGGAGTTACCACCTATTTGTCCTTCTTCATCTCATATAGTTTTAATATCGGTGAGAATTAAGGTGAAGAAATATTTTTCAGTGATATTAATGGATTTTAAATTGAGAATTATTTTAAATAGTTACCATTACCTGCACGTGGAATACCTAAACCATATCCTACACATCAAATAGAAAAATGGTGTCAGGATTATGTTAGAATGCCACATTCAAAGCATAGCGTATATCCAATAGATGAGGCAAGTAAATAACAATATAATATGTGAAATTTAATATTATTTTTGTCCTTATTTTTGTGAATGATATAATAATTGAATTCATATTTTATTATAGAATGGATCTAGACGTTGTCGAAACAGATGGGAAATAATACAGGAATCATTACTTCAAAATTTTGTTTCTACCATACAACTAGAAAATGCAATACTTTCTTATAATCACATATATGCACAACGTTGGGATTTTACTGCATTACATCATTTTTTTTTTGAGGTAACATCTTGAATTCTATATAACTTCTTCAATGTGTGGATATTTTCAACTTTTGGATATTTTTATAAATAATTTCATATTAAAGGTACTGGATGAAGAAGAAGCAAATATTTTTTTTGAAGTGTTGATGCCAAAAATGGTTCAACTTGCTTTGCAACTTCCTGTTTTGGTAACTGGTTCAGTACCTCTTTTAAAACGTCACACTAATGGCACAATTAGTCTTAGCCAATTACAGATAGCATCTTTACTAGCTAATGCATTTTTCTGTACATTTCCAAGACGTAACTCAACTAATCCACAATCAGAATATGGAAGATATCCATACATCAATTTCAATAGGTATTTTATTTTGCATTCATAGATTACAATAAAGTTGAATATAATTATCTACAGTTTTGTATATAATAACAATAACAATAACAATAATAATAATATAAATAGTTATTTATATTTAATACATTAATGTGTACATTTACATAGGTTATTTTCAGCATATAAGGAGGGAAAGTTGATTAAATGTGAGTCAGTAATGGAAAAAATGAAATGTATATTTCATTATTTTCGGAGAGTAACAGCTAAAGGTGGGTACGTTTATTTAATGAAATATAACTAAAGGGTTAATACATTATTTATTATAATTTTTCCATAGAGCAGCCCCAGAGGGTGTAGTAACAATTCAACGGCGTTATATCCCTAAGACTGATTGTCCAAAATGGGATGAACAAGTACAAAAGCTATTACCCCTACATATTACAAGTAAAGGAACTATAGAAACAGAGGGCACTGGGTTTTTGCAAGTGGATTTTGCTAACAAGTAGCTTACACTTTTATAATTAGTGTTAAAACATATTGTTATTTTTTATTATAAAAATTTAATATTCTTATAGATATGTGGGTGGTGGTGTTCTTGGATTGGGATGCGTGCAAGAAGAAATAAGATTTGTAATATGTCCTGAGCTAATGGTAACAATGCTTGTTACAGAAGAATTAGATGATACTGAAGCATTGATTGTTAGTGGTATTGAAAGATATAGTAAATACAAAGGTTATAGTAGTAGCTTTAAATGGATGGGAGATTATGTTGATGAAACTCCTAAAGATAGTAGTGGAAGACGATTGACATCTATTGTTGCGATCGATGCCCTTTATTTTACGCATCCACAATCACAATTCAGTATAAGTAATATAACAAGAGAACTTAATAAGGTTTGACATTAATTATTATTTATATGTAAGGTAATTAATTATGTGATATTTAGCAGTTCTATATTTTATAGGCATATGTAGGATTTGTCGGTTGTGAAGGTAGTAAAAGTAATCTTCCAGCTATTGCAACTGGAAACTGGGGATGTGGTGCATTTCGTGGAAATCCAAAATTGAAAGTTTTATTACAATTAATGGCTGCTGCTGTAGCAGGTCGATCAATGGTCTATTTTACATTTGGGGATACACATTTACGAGATGATATTGCGGAAATGTACATGCACTTTATAAAACATGAAATAAATATAGGTATTGGCATATTGAAATATTTTTTAAATACTTAAAATATGTAGAAAATTTTATTAAATTATATTTCTTTTAGCTTATATTTTTTCATTGTTAGTGCAGTATCAAGAATTTGCACCAACAGGAAAGTTAGATTTTTATCGTTTTTTATATAATCGAAGCAAGATAAAACCAATTACTCAACATTTAAATAAAAATATTCATACAAAAATTTCTATAGCAAAGGAAGTTGTTTTTAGAAAAAGTAAAAGTGTCAATAATGGAGAGAAAAGATCTTTTCATTTAGATATCAAGAAATATCCAGAAACAGAAGAAGAAAAAATACAAGGTTGGTTAGCTAATATTGATGAAGATGCTACAAGTAAAAGGAAAACAGAGATTCTAAAAGAAGAATATATAGATGCTAAAAGAATTGTGGAAAAAGAACAAATTCAGAGCAAAGATAATATAAAGAAAAAAGAAGGACAAATTCATGATAATGATAGTATAGAGAAAAAAAGGAAACAATCTTTATGGAAAGTTTTAGAAGATACGACGCAAACTAAAACAACTCAAGAACATCGATTATCTGGTTTGGAATTATTAGATACAAAGCAGGAGCTTTTTTCACAATACTCGGATAATGGTTGTAGTGAATCGACCAAAGATGAAAATTGTCAATCAGCGACGATTCCTATAAATTTGCAAAGTACATATGAATCGGTCCAAACTTCAAGTGGAAACTCTATAATTCCAAATAAACATGATTCACCAACTAAAAAAGTTGGACAAAGGAAAATTTCAGACTTCTTTCAACGAACAAGTTAAAAATTTTTAAGTATTTAAAATTAAAAAGTTCTTTTAATAAATTACATTTTGAGACAAGACTTTCTGAATATACGTACTTTGTATATAATGTAATAATATAAGAATAAATAAAAAAGTAATTAATTTTGCAAATGTGCTTTATTTCTATATTACTATATGCATTAGTAATTAATGTAGCTCGAGATATGAATATATGTATAAGATCATACTTGATTCTTTTATTTCTTTTCATTGTTTTTCCATTTTCAAAGTTTTTTATTACAATAAAGTAATATGCAAAATGAGATAATTTTCTATTGTATATAATAAATGCTAAGGGCTAATGCAGATTCAAAAAATGAACAGATCTGTGATTATTAGTAGTCACGTGATACTTATCGACGTATCGTGTTGGCTGTGGACCGAAGAAATCGTCGAATATGAAGATGGCTGCTGCCACTGAAATATTAAATACTCTCACTGAAAGAGCACTTTTCCAAAAGAAAATGTAGGATTTTCCGGCTTGTGACGCGTTTCAGGTAATAATTGATTTATTATTAGCGAATACGGTGCATGTTCGCACAACGGTATTCGAGTCTTATTTGTAAGAATCGTGGGCGGTTACGAAAAGTCATTGTAACTTTATTTTAACTTGACATTTTGACAGGAGATAGACGTAAATATTGAACAGAGTGTTCGATAAAGAGTAGTGTCACCGATTGAAAGCATAGAAATTATTATGTCATATGTACGAAAAATTGATTAATGCGCATAATGGATCAAAAAATAATATTTCGACTTGTCTTACACAACAATGTGCCATTTTCACATGTTATATGTTCTCCGATATGTTAACGTTTCAAATAATAGCACAATAAGTGCTTAAACAAATCGTACTACCGTGTATTAATTCTTATACGTCTTAAATCTCTGTTTTGAAAAATTCATTTATTACTTTCAGACAATATTTATTTTCTACATCATACAGTAATATAAGACTGAATATTTTATAATTTTTAATATTACTACTACTCTACATACATTTACGTTTTTTTTTATCTACACCTTGTTTGTTATACTTCTCTATACTTAATTAATTTATTTATAATAGTAGGATAGTAATAACTAATTTTGTGTAATTGCTGTTGTTAATATTATGGAAATTAATAAATTACAATTTGGTACTTTACAGCTATTATGTATATATAAGTATACATATATTTACTTCATAATGTCATGGCTAATTGCAAATTGTTTTAAAGTAGCATTTTCTATAATAAATTCAATAGTTGTTTATATTACATATTTAGCATTTTATGTATATCTCACATTTATAATATCGAAGGAAACTACTTACATAAATCTTTGCAATATTAATTATATTTTTTCACCATGTGTTACATATGTTGCCAATATATTAAAAATGTAGATTTCATTTCATCAATTGTATAATATATATAAAGATATTAATGTTTTTAATATTTAACATACTATGAATGATGTAAGTTAAAAATATGTTAGTTTCGTGTTTTTTACTTAATTTAATATCAAATTTTGCTTCAAAGTTTACATATATTAATTTGTGTGCTTTCAGCAAATATTAAGTATGAACATAATGCGTAAATTACGAGGGGGTACCAGTGTCGGAGGTATGGGTTCTAGCAGTACTGGTGGTTTAGATGATTGTACTGGAAGTACAAATCCTCAACATACTGCTTTAGGTCTTATGCACCTTAAAAAGCTTTTTTCTGAATATACCCATCCTCCACACCCCCTTTTAGATGCTGAACGTAATGATAAATTATATAATATGTTGCCATTATTTTGCAAAGTAAGTATTTGGCTACTTTAATGTTTGTTACCTATATATAACATACTTAAAAGTTCAGTCAGTTACCTTTTTTTATTTAAATTATTAACTTGAATTAATATTTAGGTATTTGGATCTAGTCCAACAGGAGATATGAGTGAAAAGTTTTGGGACATTTTGGCATTTACACAACAAGTATCTAAATTAATGGTATTTGAAATTAGTAGAAGAGCAAGCAATCAGAGTACTGAAACTGCAAGTTGTGCCATTGTCAAATTTTTAGAAATTGAAAATAGTGAAGAATCCAGTAATGGTTGGATGTTACTGTCTGCATTAAATTTACTTGCAGCAGGTGATACCTCTGTAATACAGGTATATGCCTTAGTCGCAGTTTATTATTTTAATAATTTCAATTATATAGTTTGAGTATGTTAAAATATTTATATTTTATCAGGCAATGACTACTGCTTCTGTTCCATCAACATTAGTAAAATGTTTGTATCTATTTTTTGATTTACCTGAAATGATTGATGATGAAGCTGATATTACGGATACAAATAGCGAATTTACTCCGAAACAGCGTCGAATATTGTTACAAAAAATATTTGTTCAAGTAAAAATTTTCCATATATTTTATTATCTTGAAGAAATTTTCATTTCGATAAGTAATCTAATCCTAATTTACAGTTATTGGTGAGATTATGTAGCCATCCATATCCGGCAGAAGAACTTGCTCGCAAGGATGACTTAACTTTATTATTCTCAGCAATAACTAGTTGGTGTCCTCACTATAATGTGATGTGGCGCAAAAGTGCAGCAGAAGTATTAATGACATTATCTCGACATGGACTTACCCAAAATGTAGTAAGCTACATTCATAGTAAGTATAATTTCAAGCTCATTCTACTTAATCACAAATCTAATACATTTTTCATGTTTTTTATATACAATTCAACTTCATATAAAGTACTATTGTTTTTTATTGTAGATAAAGGATGTATAGCATTATGTGTTGATAATATGCAACGTGTACCTGAGCTGGCACCATTAGAAGTGGTAGAAATGTTTGTTACAGTATTTTGTTTTTTAAAAGATTCTAGTGAAGTATCTCAAACACTTCTGGACGATTTTCGTGCTTGTCAAGGATATATCTTTTTATCGGAATTTTTATTAAAGTAAGTATGATCTAGTTTTAATAATATTAGTAACTGTAATTGCGATTTTTAGTTTATAAATTTTACAAATATTACAAATATTTATGATTTATAGACATGCTCCATCAAGACTAGAACAAGATAGTAGGGCAGAGGCACAAGATGCCATTCGGAATTTAGTGCTTATGTTAGCATCTTTAACAATGTGTGGTCATACAGAATTAAAACCAAGTCAAGCTAGTATGGGCTCATTATTTCAAATGCTTGGTTTTACTTTACCTCAACCAAGTAATAGAGGTACAAAATATAACATATATTTTTAAATTACTTTAATATTATTATAGTAATATGACTATATCAAGTAGAGTATATCAAATAAGAGTATATTAAAAGTATAAATTATTTTGAAATATATACTCTTTTAAATAAACTATGTCTAAATATTATTTTTACAGGTGGAAGTGTTCGAAATATTCAAGCATTCCAAGTATTACAATCTGTATTTGTAAAGTCTAATTCACCACTTTTGTGTTGTACAATTCTTGATGCAATATCTAGTGTATATCATAGTGACAATGCCAATTATTTTATACTTGAAGGACAAAATACATTATCTCAATTTGCAGAAAAAATTCACTTAAAAAATCGAGAAATTCAAGAAAAATTTTTTCAGCTACTAGAATTTATAGTATTTCAACTTAATTTTGTGCCTTGTAAGGAACTCATATCCTTATCTATACTGCTTAAAACAAATAATTCAACCAGTTGCAGTATCTTATGTATGGGAACACTTCTTAGTATACTCAGGTAATAAGCAATTGTTTAATTATGTTTAAATTATACTATTATACTATTATTGATTTTGAAAAATATATCTTTCCAGACATAATAATATATTTAAAGATGTATATAGAGAAGTGGGTATGTTAGAAGTTTTTGTTACATGTCTTCATCGGTATGCAACTTTACTCAAAGATAAACAAGCTGCACATGATCAAGGATTAGGTAGTATTTTCAAAACTTGATTTTCATATGTATAACAAATAAAAAAATAAACACTATTTTTTTAGAATATAAAATCTGTCAAGAAGATGAACGATTGGGTGCCTTAGTAATGGAAGCTCTGACGACGTTATTGGCAGGCAACGTTCAAAATGCTAATGTTTTTAGGGAATGCAGTGGAGCACGTTGTGCTCATAATCTTGTGCCCTACTTAGACTGTCGATATCCAGCACTTGGTATTGTTAGAGAATTAATCCTTAGTGCAGGTGGAGATGATGATATGGCTACATTACTAGGTGTTATGCATTCAGCACCTTCTAATGCCTTAATCTTAAAGACGCATATATTGAAAGTTAGTTTATTGATATTAATATCAGTCTTCAAGTTCGTAAGCATTATTGTAAAATATAATATAATTTTTTAGTCTTTATTGGCTTGTTTGAGAGAATCTCATCGGACTAGGACTGTTTTTCGAAAAGTAGGAGGTTTCGTATATGTGATGTCCGTTTTAGTATCTTTGGAATCTCAATTAGGTACACAGAGATCAGAGAGTACAGAACCTTGTAACGATATCATAAAAAGAACGCCACAGGAAGAAGTACAGTTACTAACTCTTTTACACGTTGTATTTCACACTATAAGTACAGCTATGAGATTTGAACCGGCAAATGCAAAATTTTTCCATCATGAAGTAAATTTTTATTAAAATTTATGAAATAGATTTTATATAATATAATGTATCTATATAATATTCATTTTACAGATTTGTCAATCAAGTTTGTGTGACACTTTACGACTTCTTGGGTGTTTCTCAACGCAGACGAAGCTTACTGAAATAGATATAATACCAACTACGAATTACCATAACATGTTATTATCGCTGTTTACTGGAAGTGTACTAGAACCCGTGTTTCCAGATGTTATACCAAAGACATTAGCATATGCATGTTTATTATTACGACTTCTATATGATGTAGCACTTGATTCCTTTGATAAGCCAAATTTGGCAGGTTTAGGAATGAGATCGCCAAATCATAAGCAAAATAGTGTTGAGGTGATTTATTAATGAATTATATAATATATATCAATGCTATTCAATTAATGAACCAAGTATAATTTCATTTTTAGCAACAAAAATCTATTGATTCTCCGGGAAGCGGGAAGAGAAGTGTTATAAACTCCTTAAATTTAAATCCACCTACTCCTGAACCAATTGTAGTTCATCCTGGTATAGTTGTTGGAATGCTACATTTACTTCCATCAATTACAGAACCATCTAATCCACAGATGGCTTTAGCTTTACAACTATATGTCGCTGAAATCATCAAGAGTTTGGTGCGATCTGAGAGAAATCAACAAATAATGTGCGATGCTGGAATGGCGGGTGAATTATTATCTGTAGGTAGAACTGCTTTGCAAGATGAAACACATCCTTTACATCAACCATTACAATATATTATAGAAAGACTTGCAGCACAATCTTTAGAACCACGAGATTTAAGGTAAGATACAAAGTGAAATTAAAGAAAACTGTTGTTGTTATATGTGTAATATCTGATATATGTATTACAATGTAGAATTTTTCTGATTTTAGAGAATTTTTGCGGTTGGGTGATCCATTGTGCTGTATTTCACTTGACGACATTGAACCAAATAAACCTCGAGGTGGACCTGTGCCGCTAACACGTATTAAAACTTTAGTATCTATGACAACGCCAAAGGATTTTCGTGCACATGGTTCTTGTACTTTACCACCCTTTGTAGAACTTGATATGAGTGCAGAAGGATTTGCATGTTTATATTTACCTAGTGTTGCACCACAAAGTACAACTCCGCCTACAGTTGTAGCTGCTGATAGTAGTGTACTTGGTGGTATTGGTTCTGGTAAATCTTAAATATCTTTAAGATGCAAGTATTAAAAATTGTAGACCTTTTTATAAATGTATTCATTGTATGAAAAATTTGTAGGTGATAGATTATTTCCACCACAAACTGGTTTAACTTACAGTACTTGGATATGTGTTGATAAATTTAGTGATCCTAGAACTGATCCTCATTGTGTACGGTTACTAACATTAGTTCGCACTCCACAATCAGCAAGAGATTTAATTTGCTTGACTGCAGTACTTAGTGCAAGAGATAAAGCTATTATTGTATCTACACAGGAAACACCGATGCCACAAAGTAAGTTTTATCAATGTCTTAATATGTATCATTGATAATTTATATGTAATATTTAAAATATAATTAATTTCATTAAAAATTCAGATCTAGGTGAATGGGAACCAGAAGGTACTGGTGAATGTGGTGCAAGAGTCTGGTGTCCAGATTTGCTTCATGAAGGTCAATGGCATCATATAGCTATTGTATTAAATCGTGCTGTTTTAAAAAATTCAAGTTTCTCGCTATATTTGGATGGACAACATATTCATAGCCAAAAACTTCATTATATTACACAAGTCCCGGGGGGAGGAGCAGCAAATTTGACAGTAGCATCTCCAGTATATGGCTATATAGGAACACCGCCTTGTTGGCGACGATATTCTAGACTAACCTGGAAGCAAGGACCATGTCACTTAATAGAAGAAGTATTTAACTCTCAAAACATAACAACATTATTTAAATTAGGTCCACATTATATGGGAAGTTTACAAGCTCCACAATTGTCAGGTATCAATCCCAACTTTATATAAAGTTATAATAATTATGATCATGGTTGTCATTTAAATAAAATATTAAATTTTATTACAGGACAAGAACCTTTAATGCCTCTTGTTGCAGAAGAAAAAGTTGTATTTGGATTAAATGCTAAAGCAATGTCCCAGTTAACATTAGCTAAAATTAGGAAAGTTTATAGTCGAGCTGATAATAAATCTATTGCTAAACAGGTATATACACTTATTTGTATCTATAAATATATGTGTTATAATCATTAATATAATAATATTATTTTTGACAGCTTGGTATGTCATCACATGAAAATGCTACTCCTATCAGAGTTCTTCATAATTCAGCAGGGCATTTAAGTGGACCAGCACGAGCACTTGGAGGTGTAGTCGTTGGATATCTCGGTGTTCGAGTTTTTAGCCCTCGACCAGTAGCTACAATGATCGATAATGTAGGAGGATGTTCAGTGCTGTTAGGTAAAACATTTTAGAATTCTTTATTTTCATAGAGGTGTAAGTATATTTATTTAAGAGAAATTTGAAAGAATAATTATTTATTTTAATAGGATTAATAGCCATGGCTCAAGATGTAGAATCCTTGTATGCAGCTGTTAAAGCATTAGTTTGTGTTGTGAGATCTAATCAAGCTGCTCAACAAGAAATGGATCGCCGAAGGGGATATCAAACATTAGCGATGTTATTAAGAAGGAAATGTCCTCTTTTAAATAGTCATATTTTGCATCTTACTTTTAGTCTTGTAGGTACAGTTGACAGTGGTAGAGAAACTAGTGCAATACCTAATGTTATGGCATTCCAAGATCTTCTGTGCGATTTGCAAGTATGATTCAGATTTATTGTTAATAAATCGTTTATTTTATGAATATTATAATTATTATAATGACATTATATTATTCCTAGGTTTGGCACGAAGCACCTGGTGAACTTTTAAGATCACTTTTAGAACATTTATATGAATTAATAGCAGATTCAAGTGAGAAAAGAACAAATTTACGTTTGATGAGAGATTTGCAATTAGTACACAAATTGCTGCATATTTTAAGTGATGTAAAACAAAGTAGTACAAGACAGATTTTGCTTGCATTACTCAGTATTCTATTAAGTCAACCGAGACAAGCTGATTTACTTTGGTAATTTAATGTACTTTACAAGTTATATTGTATGGATATTAATAATATTATTACTTATAGGTTCGGTCAATTTATTGTTGCTACATTACCGCAAAGTTCAGAGAAACATTTAATTCTTCGAGAAAGCGAAGGAAATAAAGAAGGCGAAGGAGAACATATACTTTTACGAAATCGTTGTTTGCAACTTCTACACTCTCTATTATTTAATGGTCCCAAAGTAAATGTAAAGTAAGTAAAATTAAAATATAAATAAATAAGTTAGCAAATTGATTAGTATTTAAAACTAACAATATATTTCAGTATGTGTGAAGAATTAGCCAAAGTATTAGGTTTAGATTGGATATTATTATTTCTTCAGTCTGGCCTTCATAGTACGACAGTAATATGGGGATTACGAATTTTAGTAGCCATCTGTTCTGTACAACCAATAACACAAAAATTTAAAGAAGGAACTAGTAATGGTGGTTGGCTACGTCATACAGATCATAATAAAATGGCATTAGCACTTGGTATGTACATAAAAAATATAAAATTTGATAAGGAATTAATTAATTGTGTTTTATATTTTTATATTACTTTAGGTTGTCATCAACAAATAACAGGTGGTGAGAGTAAACCATCAGGTCTCCATGTACCAGGATTTCAACATTTAGGGTGGCTATTACCACAACACGTAGATCTCGTCCCAGAACTGTATTTTCTTTTTATTGCTCTTATGATGGGACAACCCGTAAAATTGTTGCCTACTGATTCAAAAGTTATTTTAAAAGTTCAGTAATTTAAACAAAAAATTTCATACTTTATTTCATTGCACAATATTCGTATATGGGGCGTAAATATAACAAGTATGTTTTATAACCACAGCTGGATTTGGATAATGTATGGAACTTCTTGTTTGGTGTCCCTGCAAATCACACATTATCCTCTTTTGCAAGTAGAATCAACCTTTGTCCTGAAGCCGTGGTCACATTATTAGCGATGGTACGAACAATGTTGAATAATTATTCAATCAAGTAAGTCTTATAATATTTTTATTTCTTCCTTAGAAAATTGCCTTAAGATAAAATTTATATTAAATATTATGTAAGATAATATATTAGCTTATACAATTTTTATTCACTAGCCCTGAATGTTTGCCCGATTGGTTAAGCGATTATCCAGTGACAATAATACAGTTCCTGTTTTTCCTTTATCATAATTTCACCGACATTATGCAAGTATTCATGTCTGCGGAAGTATTGGGTGCATTAGCTGGTGCTTTATTTCCAAAACCTGCAAGTTCTAGCCAAGATAGCAGCGGAGCTAGTACTCCTGCAGATGAGGTAAAATTTACAACCTAATAGTAAGTTTTTAATTAAGAAAAAGTTTGACCATAAGATTGTATTATTTTAGCAAGAACCAGTATTAGTAAGATCTCCATCAAAGGATGTTGGTTTAACAAATCATCCAGCAAAGAAATTTGTCATGGACTTTTTGCGAGTTATTGTAGTGGATTCTCTTTCCTTACCTGTTAGTGCAAAGTCTCCTCCTGCTATTGATTTAGTATTGGAAGCATGGCCAGAACATGCATCTACAGGACAACAGACTCGTTATCAAACAGAGATTCTATCTATTTTAATGGAGCATCTATTAGCTGCAGATGTTCTAATTGGAGAGCAAGCAGCATTACCTGTAGTCCCTGGTGGATCAGTCAATAATATAACCAACAATGTATGTTATGTTACAGCCAGAATAGTTGACAAATTGTGGCAAGGTAAATTAACAGATTTTCTCCACTTTTAGATAATTATATGATTTGATATTTACTTATTTAATATCATATAGGTGCTTTGACAAAAGATCCACACGAAGTATTCGATTTCATTGTGAAGTTAATTGGACAAGCTAAAAGACGGCCAGGTGTTGTTAGTATGGAAGGTCTTCATCACTGTTTAAATAGAACAATTTTATTCTTACTTTCACGAGCAACAGATTCAATAGCTGATCAGATGGCTGTATTGGAAGCATTGCATAAGCTTACTACTCACAGGTAAAATTAATATTTTGTAAGATAAAATCTCAAATTATATACGAAAATTAATTTAACGTTTTCTCGTAGATTGTTAATTTTTGGCGCTGGTAATCATGAATTAGAATTTATTGGTTGTCTAACTTATTGTTTGTTGCAATTGACAACTGACATTAAAATTATGCTTGATACAAATATGAAAACAACATGGCATGTTAATCCACAAGTTGAAACTAGTGATGATAGATTGACATCTCACCAAGGTCATAATTTAATGGCTGTGGCTGCTACAAGAGTTTGGGAAGAATTATATGTATGTAAAAAGCCCGCTATAGAAGAAGTATTTAAAATTACTCTTCCAGTACCTATAGGTAATGAACGCGCTCCTGAACTATCGGTGCTAAGAGATCAGATAAATGAAGCTGCAACTAAACTTTGGTTAAATTATGTTGTTATGGAAAGAAAAGCTCTCTATAGAGTTCCTTGGGAACTTCATAATCAAATACAGTCAGTAAGTATTCGATTATGCACTTTAATAACAGTTTATTAGATGTGTAAAAAATTATATTGTATTTTAGAAAATTCAGAAAGTAACAGGAGGTTTAACAAGATTAGCAAGTCGAACAAAAGTTCGGAAAGAAGAATCTGTACGTGTCAGATTGAGATTACATCAGAATACTGTAGCACAATGGACAGAGCAACACATTGCATTAGTTCGTGAACTTGCTGCAGCAAAACGATTGCAATATATACAAACTAATCAACATACGCAACGATATGTATACCAAGTAAGAATTGAAAGAACAAGTTACTGAAAAGAAGAAAGAAACAAATATGTATTAATAATCTAATGTTATACAGGAATGGTTACAAACCGAAACTGAACTAACAAGAGAACGTGGTCTATGGGGACCACCAACGCCTACTAGGCTTGACAAATGGATGTTAGATATGACCGAGGGTCCATGTAGAATGAGAAAGAAGATGATGAAAAATGAACTTTTTTACATACATTATCCTTACCGACCTGAACTAGAGCATCCTGATAATGTAAGTCAATATTCATAAAGAAAAAGAGAAAAAAGAATGATATAATGAACTAATACTAAATAGTATTTTTCTCGCTTTGATTATTATAGAAACAATTGAAGTACAAAGTTGCAACAAGCACTGACAGCAAAGAATACTATTTAAAGCAACTTGGTAATTCATCCGGAATGTTTGAACGCGAACGTGATCCTGTTATCGATGATACGCCATTAAATGTTAATGACACTTCTACGGAAAGTGAACCACCGATGGTACCATGTACATTAGAACGTCATGCTAGTGAACCAGATGAAGCTCCAGAGGATAATGAACAAGAAGAAGAAAATAATCAGACTGTTCCAGACAATCAAACTTTAATACGGCTATTAGAGGAACACGAAAAGGTTTGTTATCTTCTTTTTATTACATATAAAAAATATTCAATATATACGATATTTGTATATTTTCAGATAAGTCATATGTTCAGATGTGCTAGAATTCAAGGTTTAGATACAACGGAAGGTTTATTATTATTTGGGAAAGAACATTTTTATGTAGTTGATGGATTCACATTACTAAAGTCTAGAGAAATAAGAGATATTGAAAGTTTACCTGAAGCTTATGAACCAATTTTACCATCACCAGGATCTCCTAGAAGATCCAGAGCTATGAGGCAATGTTCAAAATTTAATTATGAAGATATCAGGTGACAAATTTTTATATCTATGTTTATATTTAATTATACCTTAATTTTAAAATGACAATGGGGATTTTGATTTTTATGTTTTCTTGTAGAGAAGTACATAAAAGAAGATATTTGTTACAACCGATGGCATTAGAAGTATTTAGTGGAGATGGTAGAAATTATTTACTAGCATTTCCGCGTAAAGTAAGAAATAAAGTTTATCAAAGGTTTATGACATTTGCAACCGCGATTGCTGACAGTGCACAACAGTCTGTTGCTGGTCAAAAGAGAACTGCAAATGTAGAACAGGCTACAGGTTTACTATCGAATTTAATAGGTGAAACTTCTGTTACGCAGCGATGGGTGGTTGGTATCTTAAATGGTATTAAATATTATTTATATTACAATTATTTATAAAAAAAATTTATGTTCTAGAGGGGAGAGATTTCCAATTTTCAATATCTGATGCATCTTAATACTTTAGCGGGTCGTAGCTATAATGACTTAATGCAATATCCGATATTTCCGTGGATCTTGGCTGATTATGATACTGAAGAATTAGATCTTACTGATCCAACAACGTTTAGAGATTTTAGTAAACCTATGGGAGCACAGAGTCCAGAGCGACTATTACAATTTAAAAAGAGGTAATTAAACTATTTGATCTAGTATGGAAAAGTAATCAATTAATATAACCATAATTGGTATTTAAATCAGATATAAAGAATGGGATGATCCGCATGGGGAAACACCTCCTTATCATTATGGAACTCATTATTCCTCTGCAATGATTGTTTGTTCATATCTAGTGAGAATGGAACCGTTTACACAGCATTTTCTTCGGTTACAGGTTTATAAAAAGAGAATTTTTGATAATTTAAAACACGAAATTAATTAATATTATGATACATGAATTATAAAATTTCTTTCTAGGGTGGTCATTTTGACTTGGCAGATAGAATGTTTAATAGTATAAAAGAAGCATGGCTTTCCGCATCTAAGCATAATATGGCCGATGTAAAAGAACTTATACCTGAATTTTTTTATCTTCCAGAATTTCTTGTTAACTCAAATCATTTCGATTTAGGCAAGTATTATATATTTAAGTTTCAACATATCATTAATAGAATTATTAACATTAAATGGATATTATTTTTAGGTTCTAAACAAAGTGGTGTACAATTAGGAGATATTGTATTACCTCCATGGGCAAAACAAGATCCGCGGGAGTTCATACGTGTGCATCGACTTGCTTTAGAATGTGATTATGTGTCACAACATCTTCATCAATGGATCGACCTAATATTTGGTTGTAAACAAAATGGTCCCGCTGCGGTTGAAGCTGTTAATGTATTTCATCATTTATTCTATGAAGGCAATGTTGATATTTATAAGTGAGATTTCTTGAGTACTATTTTTCAATTATCTCTTTTCATGGTTTGATTTTTATAACTAATTATATGCTTCTTAGCATCGATGATCCTTTGAAAAAGAATGCCACTATTGGATTTATTAATAATTTTGGGCAAATACCGAAACAATTGTTTAAAAAACCACACCCAGCTAAAAAAATGACTCAGAGAACGAGTGTAATTGATCCAGGACCTATTACCCCTGGTTTAAGCATTACTACTTCTGACAAATTGTTCTTCCACAATCTTGATAACTTAAAACCATCACTTCAACCTATTAAAGGTTTGTTATTATTATTCCTTTATGTTATATCGATGCTTTTATGTAATTAGTAATTTATATTTATCCAATTAATAATTTATCTTGCAGAATTGAAAGGTCCAGTTGGACAAATTCTTCACATTGATAAAGCAGTATTAGGCGTGGAACAAAACAAAACGCTTATACCGCCGGCATATAATAAGTACGTAGCATGGGGTTTTGCAGATCATTCACTCAGAATAGGAAATTATGATAGCGATAAGGCAATATTTGTTTGCGAAGCTATGATACAGAGTGGAGGGGAGATAGTTGCTTGCGTTTGTCCGTCTTCCAAATTGATAGTAACTGCGGGCACAAGTTCTGTAAGTTATTACTTAAACCCTTTTCTTTTATTTAGCAAATCTTTAAGACAGAAATGTTTTAATAGGTGGTAACCGTTTGGGAATATACCAAAAGACAACTTTCCATTAAACAATGTTTATATGGTCACACGGATGCTGTTACGTGTTTATCGTCTAGCCCAGCATACAATGTAATTGTATCAGGCTCTCGAGATGGTACGGCAATTATATGGGACTTATCTCGATGTTTATTTGTTCGTCAACTTCGTGGACATGCAGGACCAGTAGCTGCGGTAGCAATAAATGAATTAACAGTACGCTTAATACAATTTTTAAATCGAAGAGAAACAAAGTGTATATCTATAATACATAAATATAATATGATATTTTACAGGGAGACATAGCTACATGTGCAGCTACTTGGTTACATGTATGGAGTATTAATGGCGAAGAACTTGCTAGTGTCAATACATGCGTTGGTCGTGCCGATAGAATGCAGCAAATTCTATGCGTCGCTTTTAGTCAAACTCATGAATGGGATTCACAAAATGTTATTATGACTGGATCGACTGACGGTGTTGCTCGCGTAAGAACAATATAAACTGTAAACATTGAGGTATATAAAATATATTGCGTGTAAGTGAAAAAATATATTTTTATAGATGTGGTCGATGGATTATGTACAAGTGCCTGCAGAAGAAGAGAAACCAGAGGAAATTATTACTACCAAAGAAAAACATACAAAGTCAAATAAAAATGAAAGTCAAAATGAAAGTACGAAAAAACGAGTGCACGAATTAGTTAAACAAATGAGTATTTCTGCCGAAGGATCAAGCTTGCTTGCAAAAAGCGGTTCAGAAAGTAGTCTTTCAGAACCTGAAAATGCTAAAGAAGCATCAAGATTACATGAGGAAAAAGAAGCATGCTCGGATAATGAGTCGAGTAATGGTTCCAGTAACAAACCATCACCACAAAATAACAATACCCCCACTATTGTACTTCGTAGAAAAAGTCGTGGAAATCCAATGTTTCGTAAAAGTGAAGGCGGTGGGCGTGCAGATAGCGAGGGTACTCAAACGAGGTAATATAATTTATGTTCTTCGGAATGTATATATTATAATGATATTAATTAAATTACTTCATAGCGAGTCATCTAATAATCCTGGGGATTCCGAAGGAGCACTACGAGCTAGTAAAAGTGATACTAGTTTAACGGATAGTTTCGTAATGGTTGCCGAAGCTGATGTGAAACCTAAAAAAATTAATCCACAAAATATATTAAGAGATGGTTTTAAATGGCAACGGCAATTAGTATTTAGAAGCAAATTAACCATGCATACTGCATATGATCGGAAGGATAACGCCGAACCAGCATCTATAACGGCCCTCGCAGTATCAAGGTAAAATATTCATACCTTATTATACATGTAAAAAATATAAAAAATATTAAAACGAAACAAAAAATATTAATTAAATTACAGAGATCATAGGACAGTGTATGTTGGCGATACGAGGGGAAGGGTTTTTTCATGGAGTGTGTGTGAACAACCAGGACGTACGGTGGCCGATCATTGGCTTAAAGATGAAGGAGCAGATTCATGCGTTGGTTGTGGAGTTCGATTTAATCTTTATGAAAGGAGACACCATTGTCGTAACTGTGGACAAGTATTTTGTTCAAAGTAAGCTACTATGTCTATAATAATTTTTTAATTATTTTATTGTATTATGTAAGTCAAGAACTTACAACTTGTATTTTTTATTATGTTATTGACATGAGTATTTTGATAATGTTTTTTTATACTTTACATACAGATGCAGCCGATTTGAATCGAAAATATCGAGACTCGGGATTTTAAAACCCGTTAGAGTTTGTCAAGGTTGTTATTCGTCATTACGTTCTCAACATTCTGCTGAGAGCAGCACTTAAATATAGTAATGTATTGTATGGTTTTATATAAGTTATTGGTTTTAAAACGGGTACAGCGAGAATGTACATAGTCACCGCAACATGCCCTTTTATGTTTTTATCCGAATTTTTGTATAAGAGAAACGAAGCGTGCATTTCCTTTCTTTTCCGTATATCATGCGATATCTTGTCTTAAAGACTCTTGCATTTCTACGAGAGAGGCAGGAAAACTGCATTTTTCATATAATTGATATATTTAGTTTTAATCATTTTTTTTATATGCAGTGAAATCATTTGCCACTTTTTTTAATGAAATAAACGCTTAATATTACAATACATTCCTGTCGATTTTATAATATTGCTTGTGTATACTTTTTAATATTCTAATAAACTAAGCTGTTTCCTAACATTAATCGGCCTGTTTCAAATTATCGACAGGTTTGTACTGGAAAAATTTAAAAAAGACAGTATTTAAAAGTTGACATGATATTTAAGTCTTTAATTTATAAATCATATGTCGTAAAACACGGATATTTCCTTTGTTTCTAATATTTAAATCTTAATCATTTCCGATACTTTTCTACGTCATGTGTGTTTATATTTTACATGCCGAAGAACAATATGTACAGTCGCATTCTATATTCTGTATTTAATTTATACGCTATACTTACATTTTTAACGACAAAGATAAACAAAATTATGTATAGCAACACTTGTTTAATACGCGTAGTCTGTGATTTTTCTTTCCTATTTTAATTTAACGAATTTATGATTAAATTCAAAGATAATCATTAT
>NIJG01000049.1:159763-197601 GCA_002201625.1 Euglossa dilemma | reverse complement strand
TTTGTAATAATATCATCTTATGTACACACCGCTCGTAAACTTCTGAACACTGATAGTAATTTAAAGAAATTGACAGTAATAGTTTATGCTAAAATTCAATTTTAATTTTCTTAATTTTTGAAATAATATCGTCTTTTGTCCACATCGCGCGTAAATTTCTAAACATTACTAGTAATTTAAAGAAATTGGCAATCATAGTTTATGCTAAAATGTAATCTTAACACATTGTTGACAAATTACGAATAAATTCGTGATTTGCGCTTTTTTTTCACGTGAGCTTCGTTTGGTTAATGCATTCTTTAGCTAATATTTAGCTAATAAAACCAGTCAAACTGTGTCCACTTTGCTACAAAAATGAAATTTTAAGAGAAACTTCAGTTTGCGACGAAAAGCGCTATTTTCACTTTGTATCATGATAATATCGTAACTCGTAATTATTTCTCATATATTGCGTTAGTTAAAAACGATACAACTAATTGTATAAATAATTGTAGATCGTTGATAGATAAAAGAAATAACTATAATGTCAATTTACTCAAATTACTTACATGTGATCATTGTCACGTTTCGAGCATTGAAAAATACATGCATCTGAGAAGGAAAAAAAGAAATCAAATTTTGCAATACTTCACGGATACAAAATACTGTTGTCTCTCTATTAAGTCTACATGTTAGAATCTGTAAGTTCGATCTCTTTATTGCGGCGTTTCCCAGGATTGCGATGCGTAATCTTATTTACTTAACTGATGCGGACGCATTTTCTAGCAACAACAACAATAAAAAGAAAAAAGAGGAAAAAAGAAAAGAAAATACGACGAGACGCTGATCAGAGCGAGGACTCGATTCCTTCTTTCTTTCAGTCGCGGTGTCTGAGGCTGCACGATTAGATAAGACCTCGGTTCATAGTGCGTCCGAGATGCAGAACGCATAAGAGACCAAGAAACCAGAGGACCGGCCTCAGTTAAAGCTGTGTGTGCATACCGGCAAATTCGTTGGCGAATCACGAGGAAGTTTTGAGTTGATAGATCAGCGTGCGCCTCGCGAGTAGCGTACACGTGCCTCGTAAGTTCCTTTTCAATCGGATTCTCTGCGAAGTCACGCATTCCTCATTTTCCGACCCCTCTATCGAGGATAACTGATTTTTCATTTATGCACCTCCGGTTAGAGAAGTAAATTTCAAGTCGACGTTCTCCTCAAGATCCAAGCTATGAATATATTTTTCAAGAGAAAATCCGTTTACGAGGCGGGCTGGTACTGAACTGTAAATCCCTTTAAACCTGATCACGTCCAGAGGAAAGAAAGTGAGAAGAAATTAACTATGCCAGCCTGTACCAGCGAAAACTTCTCGAGGTTTTGGTCCTCGAGTCCGCCCATTTCCAGAAGCAACAGCGTGTCTCCTCCCATACCCAGTTCACCTTTGTCTACCTCGCCAACTTCGATATCACCGATATCAACCTTGAAACGATCGGTATCGAGTATCTCCAATTCTTCCAATGTATCGAATATTTCAAAATCGTCCAACAATTCGGGCACTTCTACCGTCATATTCTCACCGAGACGACAGCAGCAACAGCAGCAACAGAAGTTACAATTAAGTTATCAGGCACAGCCTACACAAGGACAGAATCATAATCGAAACAGCTCGATACTGCTGAAAATGTTGACTATGTACATAGATATGTTATTTGGAATACTTCAAGGTATTGTCAGTGTGATAAGCTACGCGATCTGGGCACCGGCGCTCTGGGTGTCCATTTGGGTTTACATGCTGTGGGTAATTTTCCAATTTCCCCTGACCACGTTCAAATGGTTCCTCACGGTGTTGTACACCCCAGCTTCGGAGAGGACTCGCACCAAACGGTGCGTCCTTATCAGCGGTGGTAGCACGGTACAGACGGTTCACCTGGCACGAAACTTTTACAAAGCAGGGGCCAGGGTTGTGATCTGCGAGCTGGAAGGCTTGTTCGGTTTGGCCAAGTTCTCCACCGCGTGTTCCAAATTCTACACGATCCCGAAACCGGCACCTGGAAACGCGATTGAGTACATTAAAGCTTTAAAGGACATTGTTCAGAAGGAGAAAGCTGTGTATTATATACCGGTGAGTGCCACTAACACGGCCTACTACGATTCTCTGGCGAAACCCTATCTCGAGGCAATGGGTTGTGAGTGTTTCGTGCCCGGTGCCAGTGAAGTGACAACCCTGGACGACCCATTGGAACTTTTCGAAAGATGTCGCGTATTGGGCCTACCGACACCTTGCCACACCGTCTCACGGTCTGTGCAAGACGTTTTGAGAATGTATGAACAGAATGCGTTCTCTACCGGAAGATATCTGATGCTGGCCGCAGGTCCGGTCGGAATGAGAGACAGGGGCAAGATCGTATTGCCTCCGACTGTGAGAGAATTCAGAAATCTACAGTACGAGATTAACGAGAATAAACCTTGGATAGTACTTCGTGACCCTAACGGTAAACACTATATCACTTGTACCACGGTGAAAGATTCGAAGATCGTGGCGAACGTGAGCTGCTTGGTAGACGAAGAACGAGGCTTGATACCCGAGGAACGGCCGGAAATAGTGCAGTGGCTGAATAGGTTTTTCGCCTGTTCGTTTGGCGTCAAAATCAACGGACACTTGAGCTTCAGACTGGCAGTGACAGAGGAAGGAGACCTGGTGCCGATCGGTTGCAGAGTAGGCGTCAGCTTGCCTTATATCTGTCACACTGGAATTCATCCTCGATTAGTTTGGAAACCGTGCAGACATTTTTCCAGACAGAATTCGGGAGTATTAACTACGTCGGATAGACACTTACTCCCTGACGCAGTGTCCTATGCACTGAAACGACCAGTGGGTGAAACGGTCCCGCATCTCTTGGGTACCGTACTCGACAAACGAGAAGCTCTTTTCGCTTATTGGGACCCGTTGCCATACTGTGCCTACTATCATCTCCAACTGCCGTTCAGGCGTCTCGCTGGCATGATTCAAGCGCAACCAGTACAGCATAATCCACCGTTAGCGGTAGTGCAATAATTTTAGCTAAGATAATTGCAAACTATCCATTGATAAATGCTAATAGAGTCTATTTTTTTAAAGCAGTCGCGGCATACGAAAGAGCGAAAGAGAACAGAATGGAATATGCTCGGCCGGAAAACGAATTTGAATGGCTTTGAGCAATTTCACGAGGACAGCCAGTATTTCGGAGACACCGGTCGAACGAGCGTTCCTGCGATTGCAAACGGACGAGAAAGAAGAAAAAAAGAAGGAAACGAAAAGATGAATCGAGCGATAATAGGAGAAAAAGGAGCACTCGAACGGGAAACGTGTGGGCTTCAAAGGTCAAGTTCGTCTTTATCGATGATAAGTACTTCTAAAATCGCGAAAGAAGCAGATGCCAAGTAAAAAAGGAGAAAGAAGAAACAGAAGAAAATGAACACGTTCGAATCACGTGCTACTGCCGTTGGACGCGCCATTTTTACGCGCCGCGATTAATGTATGTTCCTATCTTTATAGACTGGTTCAATGGCGAGAGAACCGAGTGAAAATTTTATAGCTCGTTGGATGTAAACAGTTCAGTAATGCTATGCACCGCACTTTTTTTTTTTTTTCATTCGACGCACGCGTTTTTTCTCGCGTTCAATTCAAATTTCTTTTTTCGTTTCTCCGCGTCGACGATTTAACTTTGAACCCTAGCTAGTAGATAAACGGGAATACGCACGATGCACACGCGTGTACACCTATACATACAAACGCTATGAAACGATTTTATATTTTATATATTATATTTAATTCATTATGCATCGTTGCATTGTGCTCGACAAATTGTACATAACGTTAACTAAACTATTAATCATACTAAGCGGATATTACGATTCTCATTTAAGAGCGGGCAAGCTTGCAAACTATTCCCCTATTTCTTACGAATACCGAAGCGTTGCAGAATTTCTGTATTTATAGTATTTGATATTTTATAAGGAGCCGAACTAACTAAAAATTCGTGTAAATACTCGTGAGCATATTATAAAAATAGCGAACGTATCAATAAAAGTTGTTCAGAACGTAATATTTTTTAATACTACAGGTTTCTCCTTATTTACTTCTCCACTAAAATTATTCTTCTCTCACTGACGGGCACCAAAGAATATTTCGAAGGACTATGGAAAAGAGCACGAGCTTTGCGGCCAGAATAGTCGAAGCAACTAAACGTTCTTGATCATTCAAACTGCTGAATCGACCGGTTCGATTTTCATATAAGCGATTGGACGAAATAGGAAATGTTTCGTTACGCAATATCGATGTAATTTAAGATCAAATCAAAGTCCAATAGATGTTAAAACTATCGCGTTAGGGTGATCGAAGAACATGTCGATAGGCTCATCGATCAATGCATAAACGTATCTGATGCAGAAACAGCAACAAACATGTTCTCGAACAAATTTAATCGGATTGCTCGATTGTATTGCTGAAAGAGTAAATAATGTTTGCTATATATGAAAGAGTGACCCACGGGGCACCACGGCTTGACGGACTTTGAGAGGCAGGGGTCGCCGGTTCGAGAGATGCTGTCGGTATTATCTCCCATCTGCTTTTCTCCTTTCCTCCCTTCCTTTTTCTTCCCTCTTCCTTCTCCACAAATTTTTATCGTTGGCTCTTGTCAATTGTCTCGTCGAACGTGTCACTTTGTCACTAATTTCTCTTCCTCTCCCTCTTCTAGCATTATTTCAGATTTCATCGATGACAAAATTGATGATTTAGTCGAATTCTAATATCTAATATTTAGACTTTGAATGGTGGAATACGTCGATTTGTATCTTTTTGCAAATCAAGTTTGTCTAATCTATTAAATGGTCCATAGGGGCCAACAGTATAAAATTTTAAAAATGATACTTTACAGAACATATAATATTAAAAAGCATATTTACCCTTTCTTAATAGATTTACTGGGATATCTTAAACAAAAATGGAGGATTTCCTTTACTAGTTGTCTTTCATTTCAGACGCATTTTCTGAATTTACATATGCTCCACCTTAATAAAAAATAAAATAAAATTAGCTCCGCATTTAAGACGTTAAACGCTATTACGGTTTTGTATTATGAAAATCAATTAACATCTTTCTGGATCACAAATTTGCATCAACATTACTTTATCTAACTTACGATATAAAGAACAAATTTTTCTAGCAATGGTTCTAGCACTGTGGACTTTCGTGATAGCGTGACATTTTTTCTCGCCGAAAAATGTAACGGAGGATTGACAGTGATCGTAAATATCATTGATAGACCGTAATAGCGATAGGTGATAACAAGGGTCGCTTTTAAAATGAAACGGGGTGGAATGTGAAGATCGAAAGACACAGCGACCGAGTGTGTAACGCAATCTTATCATGCGATAATATTGAAATGCAGTTCCTTGACGACGGCCGGTGAAATAAATCAATACACAGACCTCGCTATTCTTTTTTTTTTTTTTTACACTTCATCCGAAGGCAGCACGCAACAGAAATTGTTCTTTCGCCAACAATGAAGTAGATTTCAGTTGCATCTTGCTCGTGCAAGGAACTTGATTATTTTTCGTGATCTATAGAAAGGTTGACTATGGAAATCAGTGGCCATGAGAAATTCATTTGTTTTCTGAAAAGGTGAACCAGAAAGAAATTCTCAAGATAATTAGATTTTAAACGTTAAAAGGAATACGATCGAAGTGTGGTCAAGTCGAGTTTTGAGAACGCTGTTTAACCTGATTTCGTGTAAAAAAGGGTGCTCCGTGATGGATTATTTTCGAAACGAATCATCAAATTTTTATTTCACCGTCGACCCCTGTTATCCGAGGACAGGCTTTCATAATTATCACGATTCTCTCTCTTTCATTTCTACAGTAGAATTATCGATTTATCAATTATACACATGGTTGCCTGTAAAATATCTTGTAAGAATTCGTCATACGATTTTGATTTCTCGGAATTCATAAGTTTGATTAATTTTTGTTTACCATTGCCCGATATATTTTGCGATGCAAAATAAATGAGCTTGCGGCTTCGAAAAAAAAAAAATAGGTTAGAAACAAAAGGTGCAGGCCTTAGAGATGTCTGTTTGAAATTTTTTTCTCACATTGTTCCTTCCATCGAAATCGGTCCAAGTGTTTCGTTGTGGTCGCGTTATAGTTGAAAGGTATGGTAAAAGGAACCTTAAAAGCTCTTAACTCGATTTGCCTGAGAGTAACAAGAAGGAAAGTCATTTTCTTAGGTAACGCGTACCACGTGGTTCCAGGCACGGTTCTGTGAGAACAGATTCACCTGACTCGCATACCAATGGTCCGCTTACTGCCACCACTTACACCTTACCGCCAATTTCCTAGTGGCAAGAACGTTTAACTCATCGATGTGATCCTTACATGGAAACGGTGCTTTACCTAAGCGATACCTATTGACGAATATCTCTTGAGATTTGCATCTGCTATTTTTTAATCAGGGGTTTTTATACCAGTCCTATTTCCATTCTTGTATTCATTCTGTTCTTTGGTTTATGATATTGTTAATTTCTTTAAGATTTTATTATTAGTATTAATGTTAGTAAATTAAATTAGAATATAACAATAATTAATAATATTAGTATTATAGTTAGCGTTAGATCCACTGTTCTTAGACTTCTATAACCTACGACAATTGATTTAGAAATAAATTTTCCTTTGTGCGGCTATCTAAAAACAAAAACACATTGTAATTCTTAATGACTAAAGATATCGCCCAGAATGGGTCATCGGCAACGGTATACTTGTACACATGTATGTTGTCAAAGAGAATTGATACCATAGTTCGACAAGCAATTTTATAAACAGTCGTACAGAATCAATAAGAATATTAATTTAATGAATAAAGATAAGAGTGACATAATATTTATATATGTATACAAAATTGCGAGCATAAACGAATGGAATGAAATTAGAAGCGACTTTTGGAAGCTGCTGGAACCATAGCAAAATTTTTGGTTTAATATTGGCGTTGGTATTTTAATCGTGTAACACTAATATCTTTAGTTTTAGAAGATATGTATTATATGTAATGATTCAAACTATCCTTAAGGATGGAAATGTAAAATGAAAAACACTTGAGAGTCGATTAACCTATACGATGTATCTCGTACGCAAGGTAATTTCGTCTTTCAACACCTTTAATCGTTCGATACTAGTCAAATTGGAATAATTGCACACGCACAGTCTTGATACATCACATCAGAAGCAAAAACAACGCCGTTAAAGCGATAGTACGCGTGAAAAAAAATTGTGATCCTCAGCGAAGTCTAATAGCCGGCAAGTACGGTGCCGATAGCTCATGGGAAAGAATGTAAATAAAAACAAATCTTTATTCTTTTGCTTCAAAAAAACATACTGGAAAATTAATTAATTTAACAATATTTCTTTTTTCTTATTAATTATATTATAATAATAGCTTATTAAATTGTATTATAGGTATAGTATTATCTGACAACATCCATCCATCCCATGCACATATCAAGCACGTCCTGATAAAATTTTCGACCTATCCCATTCGAAGTTAAATCAACATATGAGTTTGATCTTGCGGCCTTTATATAACTTGCGACTGCTGCTTGCTGAAAATCAGTCGAAAAGTTACGATCATTACCAATTCTATTAATAGTTATCTTTCGACTGTGATAGTTAACAATATATTAATTTTTTTACTTTTATTATAAGAAAACTTAAATCAGAGATCATGGATTAAGAACAGTTATGGTGCATATATATACAAATTATATATAACGCAATTAATTATAATACTATAAAATAGGAAGATATCAAAATCTTGGGTTGATAAACTTTTTGGATCAAAAGTTTTAATTTTGTATAATTAGTTCTACAAAATTAATCGAAATATCCGTTTAGAAACTGACTGACGAAAATATGTCCTGTTTTCAGAACCGAAGTGAATTTTCAACCGTTTTCTTAGACGAAGAAAATTTAAATAGAATTATCATTGACAATCCTTATGGAAATCAATAATTATAAGGTTATCACGGCGTATCAGGGAGCATGACCGAAAGGAGGTGATTAAGTTAATAACAAGTAGTTTAATTATTTCGATAATCACATTGGTCACGCTCGGTAAATATTAAAAATTTCTAAAATCCTTTAAGAGATTCCAACCCCGCGAATCTTTTTGGATCATCAAGGTTGACGCGTTATCTTTCAGCCAATACGAAACCCGGCGCTGCGTCTGACCATTGCAACATTATTCCACTTGAAGCATACGGTAATATCGGTAATCTTCCAGATTCGATTTGTTACTTCGACATATTCGTTTACTTATGTAAAAGAAAGATACACGCTTCAATAAATGCATCGTCATTTTTTTCTTTTTTGCTCTTAGAACTGCCAGATGGTCTGAAGGACCATTTACTTTCATCGAAAGTAAATAGCATAGCTGGTTGTATCGCGTTGTTGGAAACCAGTTAATACAGTGAGTCGAAATAACAGAAGCGAGGAACGCGATGTAAGATACTATGGTTGTATCTAATCTCTGCGACGCCGAAGAAGCGTCCGGCAGAGTGCAATGAGAGTAAATATTGTAACCAGAAGGGGGAACTTTCGGTGTATCGATGGTCGGCTATTAATACAGTCCAGTTGTTAGTACTACACGCAGCATCGGCCTGTTCGATAATAAACGGTGTTTTCCATCTGTCGTCAACCGGGATATTGGCAATTCGAGCAACTTCAATTGCCTCGTTCGATCGGTCACGTGGTGTCTTAATCGATTTCTGCCTATCCTGTGCCTCTCGCTTATTCCAAACCTTCGTGATTCTCGAGCCGACTAAACCTGCTAGCAAAAAGAAAAAAAATGAAATTCATCGGGTTTTTGCTCCTGTTTAATCTACTGATCGCCGTCGCGTATAAGGACGAACAGTGCCAACATAGAACGGACGAGCAACTTATCTGGGAGTACAACGTCAGGAGATCATACAGGATCGGTGCATATCAAGTACGTACCATGTAATTCGCGATGATGTCGATGACCCGACATCTGTAACTCGCGGGCGTCGTTGACGCTTGTCAACTCGTAGATTAGGAGAAGCTATTTCGATATCGAATAGGATGCTCTCCGCTCGAATGGTATGAAATAGCATTATTTTTAGTTCTCGTTTTACGATTATCACCGGTCAGATTTCGCATGGTTTCCTCCGCGCGATTTTATTACTTTATACTTTTGTTATCTTCCTCTCGATAAGTGAGACGTCCTAAGTAAGTCTAAGCCAACATGAATGTAAACAGAAGAATGTAAACCGCTTGGAAGAGACTTCTAATATTAACTCATTCGCTACTCGGTTACAGGAAGTGGAAGCGGAGTATGGACCAACCAATGTAACGATCACTTGCATAGGAGTAGATTCTCTATCTGGCGAAGACAACGCAGTCATGTGGGTGACATCCGGTGGGATAGGATATAATTTCATTAAGATTAAGTTCTGGTCAAAATATTCCAGAGGATTTCATTACCGAGTCTACGTTTATGGAAGGCCGTACAGAATAAACAAGCCTAACTTATTGTAACTTTTTTCTGACAATAACTCGCTACGATTGTACTACAAACGGCAACTGCGAATGTACGTTGATAAAATTATTTCTCGGTAGATTTATCATTTGTTTTCTCTTGAAAACTTCTATCGCATGATCGGTGATAAGATTATGAATAATTCAATCCGGTGGAACAATGGATATTTCGAGTAATTACTTCCGGTTCGATGACACTGTTGATCGTAAATCTCGCAGTTGTCACGGTTTCGTTGGTAAAGCTCGAATGTCGTGACCGGAATGATTGGGACGGATAAAAGTTTTCCACGAAGGTATACGGAGATCGAGAAACCATTATTCCAAGGGTACCAGCCACAGATTTCCTCCGACGACAAGTTCGACGAATAATGAATCGGGAGAAATATTTTTTCCCTGCGTGCACGGAACGGTCGTGCGATGGCCCATGCAAACCGGAACTTCCTGCTTTGCCGGGTAATTGCGGGAAGGAAATTTGTCGTTCGATAATTACATGATCCTCTTTCCTCCTCTTTCGCGTTCTAAAACCGAAGCGAGAGGACAGTTGATCCGAACCGAAGAGTTTTAACGATTAACGCAGAATGTAACAAGATAATAGAGATGTTCCAGCTTTACCAAAGATTGAACTCGTCGAGAGCAATTAGAAATCTAACGTACCGCCGTAAATCTGAAAGGACCAAACGACGAAACAACGAAACGATTTCTCGTCAGGTTAAAACTCTGTAAATTAGGCGACAAAAATGGCGAGTATGTTATCACGAGAGCCGTTAAATGGCGTCGTTAACCGAGAAAACTAAGTTCGCGATGCTACCGAAATAACGGGCTTATCCGACGCGAACAACCACCCCTGGTCTTTGGTAGATCGAGTCAGAATCGGGGAGTTCGCGTGGACACAGTTAAGCACGCGATTACACGCGATCGAGATCGGGCGGTAGGAGCATCACGACGCCGANCGCCGCTGCCGGTGTCCGCGTCGGCGTCGGCGTCGGCGTCGGCGTTGGTGGAGCTCCAGTGAAGGCCAGCCGTTCGCCCGTGTTGAACGTGCAGTCACACCTCCACGGCCGTTAAAAGGCCCTGAAGAAACCGTATCGCCGCCAGCCATCCTCTGTCACTGAACACCGGTACACTCGTCCTAGATATCGCTGATACCAGTCATCTTTCCGCTACGACAAACCGCTCGAGATGTCACGGGTGAGTTGCCGCGAACATCGCGATCAGTTATTACAACTCATACTTGTTCGCGTAGACGTTCACACGCTGCTTTGTTCATCGCGTTGCGACGATTTACTTGCGAATTATGCGATCACTCCGGATGATTATCAAGTAATAACCAGCCTGTAATTCCTCGCGTGATTAACGGAGTATCGATGTTTATTTGATAATCTTCCCTTCTTTAAAATTCGTCTGTCTGATTTTCTTACACGATGTTTCATGTTTGATGCGATTCATTTTATCTAGCTTTTAATTGCCGGCAGACTGCGTGAACGAGGCTATTTATTACCTTGAAGAGCGGAAGGAATGTGTAAACTTAAGCATTCTGAATTCGTATTATCACGGACGAAGGATTAAATGCTTTATTTTAGCTCCGCCGCGTTCCACGAAGTGAAATTAATTCTGAAGTGTAGGCTCGATAGCGTTCGCCACGCAATTAATCAACAAAATCTTCGATCGCTCCGAGGGATCTCCAGGTGCAATAAACTCGGCGCCGAGAAATGAGATAATTAGCGTTACTGGTTAACTAGTTTCGCAGCGGCGAGGATTGATTGACTCCTTCCATTAACTGGGACCCGGTGCGCCGGGCAATACTATGGAGAATCGAGTAAACGAACTCGACACCGGTACTCTCGGGTTTCCACCGTTCCCCGGATAATGATCTCTGACCTATAATTGTCTATCATTAACTACCTACAATTACCAATCTAGTCAGCACGCAGCAATTACTACCCAGGACGCAGCAAATTTTACAAGCACGCTAATCTTCCAAAGTTCTAGCCGCTTCTTCGTTCGAGTACGAAGGATGGGGCGCCGTTCGTCCAATATCCTCTCGATTCTCAATCGAACACCGCTGTCTCTGCGATTACGTTTGCCCGGCTTTCCGAGTCTTATCGATTACAATATGGTAGAACATACGGCAGTTAAAAATCCTATAATTAGCGGGAGTGGATTGACCAGTGGCCAGTTTCGCAGAGATGTGACGCATCGAGCATTGGTGTTCAAATATAGTAATTTGGACAGGGCTGTTGGGGTTGATTTTGTCACGTGTCGCAGAACCCCACTCGGACTGGTTTCCCATGTGCCGACTGGCTTATCGCGATCTCTCGCACGTTCCTTAAAGCCGCACTTCTCTTGAAATTACAAATAATTCGTCGTTACACGTTTCGGCTCGTTTACGTTATCTCGTCGAATAGTAAAAAATAAAAACTCTGTACAGATTTATCACTGGGAAACGAGGGATTACCTGCCGAACGCATTGCGTATCGGTAGAAAAGTTCTCTTCCAATACCAATAAAATATGCGTACGCGAAGTATGCCTGCTACACGCAATCAACTGTACATATGTCGTCTTCAAAACCGGTCGATATTGCTTAACGTAATCATCGCACACGCTTTCTTTGTCATAAAACGTTTCTACGGTTTTACTCTTAGTCATCTGGTTCGTATGAAATTGAAATCGTATCTACATAAATGAATTAAAACGCACGCCGGGGCAAAAAAGTGCGATGAGAGCTACTATGTGGTTGCACGTTATCAAATAAACCTTGCTATAATATCGCGTACAGATATTTATACGAACAAGAAATTTATTCTAACACGACAGTATTTTTATCCGCATTATATTTCGTCGTCTCGATTCTATTTCGCTGCGAGGAGAAATAAGAAAAAAAAAAAAAAGAAAACGCGGTCGAGGAAGAAGAAAAAGCGGAGAAAAGAAACGCCTAATCAATTCGCACACGACTAATCACGCGTAGACAGTCCGTATATATATTTTTTTTTTTTATTTTGTTTAGTTCTCGCAATCGTTTCTCCACATTGCGTGAGTCGTATCGCTTAGCACGTGAACCGGACGAACGATGAACATTGACCGTGGTAATTTCCCCGGCTCCGTAAGACGTTCGCTTCGTCACGTCTCTCTGTCCTTATTAATTAACGAGTTCTCGATACAGTGGTATATTAATTTTACGCGATGCATTATAAATACAGCGGGCACGCTTGTTTCCTCAATGATGCGTGACAGAGACGCGACAGAGGAATAGAAAAAAAAAAAAAAAAGAGACGGAATCTTCGATCTTTGGAATGATGCAACGTTGAAATAATAAAAGCACGAGATACTCGGGCGCCTTTGATAGTTTGGCCCAAACGTGAATTCGCGCGTGAAATCTAATATCTAACTGTACATTGACCGTCGTTAATCTCCATGGGTGATTTCTATCTTTTGTATTTCTCTTTTCGCTCGTAGATCATCGCACCTTATCTCGCTGCCTGTGTGTTTATGACGTAACCGCGCTTGGTAATACTTTTGCACGACTTTGTTAAATTCCGCTCTATGGATTCACCGATTAAGTAATTGCATTACTCGTCGACAGACTCTTCGATGCGAAAATCAATGTCTGTACCGAGCGCGATTTCATAGATCGCTATATTGAAAATACATCGGCCTAATAAAAATAGCGCAACGCGTGTACGTAATTCGATTATCGCGGCTATCAAGGCCATTCAAATTCCAAATCGTACAAAAAACCATCGGATTAGGCCATTGATTGACTCACTCGTTGATAAATATATATATTTTAACGTATTTATAATACTTTACTTCTCGCTCCTTCCCACGCTATTTTTCATCGGTATTATCGAAAGAGTGGCATACATTCGTAATTTTATCCACGTTGTAGTTTTATCGAACAAAATATATTGCAAAATTTCTATCGTATCCGTTAGACTTGGAACCAGACTCTTAAACTACGAGACTTATAATTAGCCGACTTACAATTAGTATAGCAACATGCTTTTCGTAGCTTATTCCAGTCGATTAAATCTTATTTATCGTCGTTCTTCGTCTGCGCGCAAAGTTTCGTCGACATAGCAATGACTTCTCCGGTCTTTCTCTCAAATGGAAACAGATACGAAGCGGCGGAAGTTTCAACGCCGGCGTTGAACTATGAATCGATTAGGTATTCGAAGCATGTAATCGAAGCTCATTCTCTCATGGTCAAGGACAAGCACAGGCGTCCCTTTGCGAAACTATGTGACCGTGAATTCTCGTGCAACGAGCCCGAATTCTCTCACGCTATGCCCATTCTCGATGCACTTATCGCCAAAGTTGGACGCCATTCGAGCAGATTTTTGGCTCGGCTATCATTCCCTACCATTCCTCATACACGTTCGATCAATTCCCCCTTAAACGTAGCGCAGATTCGCTTCTGGTCGCGCGATCGAGCGTTAAAATTATTGGTCGCGAATCCGCGATATTCTTTTCCATCCGCGAGGTTGCATCATAAACGAAAATACAATTGTCGATGAGCGTTTTTCGCGAGAATCGGGCGCCCCGATAACAAAGACGAAGAAAAGAGAATGCTGATGGAAAAGAATGAGTAAAATGGTTGGAAGCGTGCGCCAGTAATCGGGGTGTCGCGATAGCATTGAAAACACCGACGCTTTCCTATCTCTTCAATTACCAAAACGCCTTCTCGACGATCCTCCTTCTTCTGCTGCTGTTTGGTATTCGCCATTATCTGCTTGTAGACAACGAGCAAGCCTGAAAACAAAGTGGAGGACTATTGAAAATTGGAGAAGCACGCGGTATTCTCGGTTCTCGACTTTGCTCGGCGCGTGCAATACGTACCTTGGGGAAATATAAGAAAACCGAGGGGAAAACTATCCGGCGGTAGGAAAGCAGGGAAAAGCGCATGATACTCGGGCGTCGTTATCACCGGCGGGATAACGTGAGAAAAAAGGGACGAACACGATGGAAGAAGAGGTGATCGCAATGACCCACGGAACCATCGTCTGCAAAAACTCGTTTAGATATGCAGGCGTGCAGTTCAGTCCGGTTCACTCGCTTCCTTTGTCGCTTTGACACGGTTCAAACTCCACGACCGCGCACCGATTACCGATTTGGCAATTTGTCGCGATTCGACGCATACGTGTACGACCGTGTAGTTCCCTTACAGAGCCATTTTCGTTTCGAACAATAAACTGGCTTCGACGTGACCCGGCAGAGTATTACGTATACGGAGCAACGATAAGCGCCACACCTTTGACTCGCGTTCAACATTTCCATTACTCCTCTCTTAGGTTTCCTCCTTTTAATTTAAGCAATTGCATCAACGCATCTAACTTAGATAATTGGAAAGCCCGTTACCACGCTGGTCCAGTCGAAAGTCGAAAGGCAGATTCGTTTAAAATAAGTCGGCTGAACTCGATAAATTTCGTCGTCCCATGTTCCCTGATATCGTGCAATTCGGACGAGTAATTGTCCCGAGTTTCAAACTGGATATCGTTCCGGCTCGGGACACGTGATCGAGCGAGGGTTGTAAATTGTCGGGTTTCAAAAACTTTTAGGCATCGTGGCGCGAGCACCGGCTAATTGTTATTACTATCGACGCGGAAGATCGAATGTACCCGACGCGGTTTATCTTGTCGTGATTATTAGTTCAGCTGCGAGATTCTCAGGAGGGGTTGCTGAAACGACGGCTTCCCATGCCGCGTGTGGTTCGTACGTTGAACTTCTCCGACGTGATTTCCACGCGGAATTGATCATGCTCACCTGCGACCGCCGACTTTTCCTTTTTAAATACAGCAGGATGCTCGCTCTGCAAAATTAATAGCACCTCAGTTAATCGTATATTCCATTCAAAGATACGAGCTCGAGTATAAGAAGAATCATCGAAGAGATAGGTGGAAATTGGTACAAAGATGAAAGAATTCGCGATGGAAGACAATGCTTTACCTCGATCGAAGATTTATCCGCCGTTTTAGAAATGTCTCCGCTTCGGATCAATCCAAATTGTCGATTTCACGTCCGAATTGGTCTGAGCTATCTAACGGCAAAGAGTCGTGTGCACAAAGTCGTAGAAAAGTTGGAACAGCGTATTCGAAGGGTGATATCCTCGTGAGGAACCAGTTCGGCCATATACATATCGATTGGTGCCATTCGGTGCCTGGTAGAGGGTCGTGCTTCTTCTACTTCCATTCGCTCAGATACCGGATACGACAAAGCTTTAACAAAAGAGGAAAATCGAGAAGTATGACTATGTACGATTCCTTTCTCCATCGATCTCGCGAGCAATTACGGTACTCCTCACCTTCGAGAACTTCCAGATTTTCTTCGAATTCTAACTGAGCTTCTCCAACAGATGGATTGATAAAAGTGCGAAACGATGGAAAACGAAGAAGGAACACGTTATGGAACCTTCGTGTTTGTTCTGCTCGTGTCGATAACATTTTTTAAGCAGCTTTGTTTATTGCTTTTATAAAGCGATTAAGTTGACCTAGTACAACTGTAACTGGATTGAAATACGTGTCGTAGAGACACGAGTCACGTGTTATGAAAGTTATCTGCTTTTCGTTTTTTCACATTTCTTTCTTTTCTTCTATCGTTCGGGTGTACGCGATAATTTTCTAGACGAAAAGTAAATGAAGAATCGTGTTCAAAAATTCTTCCCCTCCGCGTCGTTGGCGTTAATTAATTCCTGCTATTTGCCATGATAAATTTGCGTTTCGCAAACGTTAGCCCTGAAAAATTAGGAACAACGTTGAGATCATAAAAAATTAAAGTATTTTAAACGTTACAAAAATATGTTCTAGCCATTGTCTAAAAATATTTCACAATTATCAACAAGGGGACAGATGGAAAGGCGGCGACCACCGTTTCTCAGAGGCCCCAATAAGACAAAAGAGGTAACTTCGATTTATCCTCTTTCCGTTAGTAATTAATACGATATTTTAACTACTATTTAGTAGGCGTTAAATTATCTACATATATATGAAACATAATGAAAATTAAGAACCGCTTACTAGTAAAAAATAAATATTTTAAATGTTAATATATAAATTTGGTTTTCTTAAACAATCGTTTAAAGAAATGTTCCAAGTTAACAATCAACTAAACAAACAGTGACGTTATTTTAATTATTATTCAATTTAATTTCATATATGGTAGTATCATAATTGTGTTTCAAAGCGTGACCAACTCGAGTAATCGAAAAATCAGATATCACATGCATCCATGCAAACGTATATACATACGTTTACATAACGTACTCGTACACTAAGCAACAGTAAACAGTAAACAGAAACATAACCTACATCATGAATGTATGATATTATATTTTAGTAAAAGTTCAATTTTTTAAAGATATAATAAAAAATAGATGAAAACACGTACGTAATATGAATGGTAAAAATATTAATAAGTAAAAAATACTTCTTACATTCTGTACTCATTTATTTGCAATTATATTAAGATGTGCCACCAAAGCCACCGTATGATTATAATTTATTAATTAAATAATATAAGAATTTTTAATAATTTAATAATTGTTTTCTTCTTGGAAAAAGATTTTATAAACTTTTTTTCTTAAACTTTCAGATGTAGAATGTTATGTTATTTTACAAAGGATCAGTATTTTCATAGGTAGAAAGAGGTGGTAAAATGGAGTCTGCAGGCAGTATAATAAGTGGTACTGGAGATCGTTTAAGCGAAGAAGATCTTTCACCGGATGCATTAGTCAGACAAAATTATGAATTACGTCATCGTCTTGAAGAAGAAACAGCTAATTATAAGAGACGTCTGGATACATATAGACAGGCACAACAACATCAGGCTGCTCTTGTTTCCCGTTTACAAGCTAAAGTATGTCTTATATTTTCAAATATATTTTAAAATCCAACATAAATTACAACAATGATGATTCATATTTTCAGGTGTTGCAATACAAGCAAAAATGTTCAGAATTGGAAAATCAAATGGCAGAATCGGCTGTATACGATACAAATAAAGTTCCAATTTCTGTATCTCCTACAACTTCTGTATTAGATGCAGCTCATCAGACATTAAGGGAAATTCGTGAAGAACAGATTCATGATTTAGATACTGCTTTAAAAAAGCTGGGAGAGGAACGTAAAAGGTACTATCCTTTTCTTTTTTTACTAATGAAAGAAACTTAGAATAACTATTTAAATCTCTTTGTTTAGATGTGAGAAACTATTACAATTAAATACAACTTTGAAAGATCAGTTAGAAGAATCTCACCAAACAAATGAAGCACTTACAAATGATCTGCAGAAATTAAGCAATGATTGGGATATTTTAAGAGAAGAATTGGCTATCAAAGAAGAAGAGTGGAGAGAAGAAGAGCAAGCTTTTAATGAATATTATACTTCAGAACACAATAGATTATTAAATCTTTGGCGCGATGTTGTTTCTGTAAAACGATTATTTGCAGAGATAAAATCTAGTACAGAAAGAGACCTATTAAAAATGAAAAATAATATTATTTCTACCTTTAATGATGTCTCATCAGCTTGCAATAACACTGGATTTGCCATGAGAATACAAGCAGCCATGCAACCAATGGTATATATACTGTTTTAATAAGTTCTAATGTCATTTATCTTCTGATTTTATTATATTTTAGATATCTCAACAAGTTCAACAAGCACAGGAACAAGTTACAACTGATTTGAAAACAGAATTAACAACAATTAAACAACAATATGATGTAGCTCAAAATGAAATTCGTATAAAAGAAGAAAAGATTAATCAACTTATTCGTGATGTTCATAGTTTGGTAAACATAAAAAATAAAATAATATAATTATAAAACGTTTGTATAAATAGTAACGATTATATTTTATATTTAGGAAGAAAGATGTGGAGAGGCAGAAGCAGAAGTTCATCGCAATACACGTTTACAGGATGATATAGAAATTTTACAATCTGCATTAAGAGATATAGCACATGCTGTAATCCAAGATGCAGAAAATCGTGAAATTGAATCTGCTCAAGCACCTCCTCATCTTCATTTGTCACCAACTGGACCAATTCCTCAAAAATCACCGAAACGAGGTACAAGAAGCAACACCATTCCAGCCTTTGCTGAAAGTACTATCAGTGCTGTACAAGCAGCTCTACATAAATATCAATTGACTATACATGAGCTTCAGGTGTGAAGATTTTATATTGTATGTTTCGGTAAATTGTAAAGGCACAGAATTTAATATTTAAATGTTCATTATTTTATATAATAAGATATTCCAATAATTTATTGACTTAGGTAAAATTGCAAACTAATAAAGAACAATTACAAACATCTCGCAAACAATACGAAAGCGCGGAAGAAAATGTTAAAACGTTAGAGAAAAGAGCGGAAGAATTAATTACTGAATTGGATACAGTACGATCACATTGCTCGCAACTTAATCAAGAGAAAGACATGTTACAGAAAGGGCTTGATACTGTAAGGATAGAAAAAAATGCACTCGACAAAAGCAGAGTAGAAATTAATAGCATGGTAAAATATATTTTTTTTTTCGTTATAATAACCGAATGTTTTGTTAATCGTATTAACACAGAATATTTATTTTTAGATGGAGAATTTGAACAATGATTGCGAAAAATTGCAAAAAGCTAACAGTAAATTGCAAAAACTTTGTGATAATCTTGAAGATGAAAAATTATATCTTCAAAGTGAACTTAGTAGATTGTCCAAAGATGTAGAATTAAGGTATGTTTATAAAAGTCACGTTGCTTTAAATCATTATCGATTAATCTATATTTAAAAATTAAATAACTAGAGAACTAAATCTGCGTTCAGAAGAAGACAGATGCAGTAAAATGCGAGAGGAACTGCTAACTTTACGTGAAGAATTAAATAAAGCATATCTTGCAAAAGATATGTTAGAGCAACAAAAATTAGAAACAGATGGATTAATTTCACAAATTGAAAAGAGCAAAGGTGGTTTGTTATAAAGGAATATTTTTGTTAAAATCTACCTCTTTAATACAGATTAATATTTTTCTGGATCGTTATTTAGGTGATCTAGAACTAGAATTAGAACGCGTACTACTCGAAAAATCGGACGTACAAGAAGTTTTAATGAAACTAGAAACAGTTTGTAATAATCATGAACAAGAAAAACAACGATTACAAGATGAATTAAAAAAGGTAACGTTTCCTAAAGTATTATTAATATTTATTACTGAGAATAATTTATCAATTTTAGATAATAGAGGAGAAAAATAAGTTGGCAAGCCAATGCACTGATCAGCAGGGTGATTTAGGTTCCTTAAGAAAGGAATTACTTCAAGCAGAACAAACTCGACTCGATTTAGAGTCAGAAAAAGTAACATTGAATGAGAAAGTAAAATTTTTAGAGATTGAGAAAGAAAAGATTGAAATGGAATTAGCGCAAGCTTCGCGTGAGCGCGGAGACTTAAGCAATCAGCTGTCGGTTTTAGCACGAAAGAAAGAAACGTTAAACGAAGAATTAATGAGACTCAGACAAAGATTAGAACAGGCAAATGAAATGAATGGAAGAATAAATCGAAATTTAGAGGATCTTGTAAAAGATAATGAAGAGAAACAAGTAAACATTTAACATAGTTATTTTAAAATTTGTTTATTCTTTATAGATATAATTATTCTTGTTTATGTAGGTACTCTTAGAAACTAATGAGAAAGAAGTACAACGACTACAAGAGCAACTTGCGTCAATGCGCAGCGAAAAGGAAACATTAGAAGGTGTTTTATTTGATACGCAAACTAATTTAGAAAGCATGCATGTAAAAAAAACACAATTAGAAAAGGAACAAAAAGAATTATTAATAAAACAAGAAAGCTTAAAAGGACAAGTTGAAAGATTAATGAAGGAATTGGAAATTAGCGAGAAACGAACTCTTGAAATAAAGCAAACTTTAACACAACAAAGTGGTGACCAAGAAGCTGAATTTCAACAAATTATTACCAATGTGAAAAAGCATAGTGAAGATAGTATGAAAAAATTGAATGAAGAAAAAGTATAAAACTTTTAAACATTGATATTTGAATTATAATACATGTAATATACCTAAATTAAATTCATTTCCAGGAACAAATAAAAATGAACTTAGAAAAACGACTTCAACAATCTCTGTTGCAACTCACTGGAGAGAAAGATAACGAGATAAATCAGCTGCAACAAAGAATAGATGAAATGCAGCAGCATTTAGAAAATTTATGTCAACAACACGAGGAAGTTCTCCTTAGAGCAGAGAATGATAAACAGCAAGCTCTTCTCATAGGTAACAGATAGTAGTAATAGATAATTGTGAATAGAATATAAAAAATGTGAAAAATACAATACTACGTTTTTTATGCTCAGCTCATCACGATCAGCAAGCGTTGGTGGAAAAGCTAGAGACTGTTCTGCGTGAAATGGAAGAAGAGAAAAATAATGTAGAACGAGTTAAACGAGAAGCTGCAGCACGTGCTGAACAAGAACGTAACAATACAAATCAATTGCGTGATGAATTAAGTCGTCTGAAAACAAAATTAGATGAAACTAAATTAAAAGCTGATGAAGAGAAAATAAAACTTGATCTAAAAATCGAAGAATTGTGGAAAGAACGTGAATCAGCACAAAGAGAATCCGAAGAGTTGCAGGTTCAATTACACATGACGGAAGATAAAGTTGATAGCTTACAAAATCAATTGCATGAAACTATTAGAAAGCTTAAAGATGGTAGTTTTTATATTTATTTTTAAGACTGATTTATTTATTATTTTCATACTAATGAATACATATTTATAGCTGAAAATCTTAATGAATCATTGCGAAAAGAATTAGTGGATATAAGGAGGCAATTAGCTGACTCTACATATGAGAAAGAAAAGTATAACAGCAGCAATAAAGAATTACGCGAACATGTGAAACGCATCGAAAGCGAAAAGAGGGAACAAAATAGAACGTTAGAAGAATCGTATCAGAAAATTGCAGGTAATATATATTGTCATACTAAATAATTTATTATTGTATTATGTCCATTTACGTATTTTTGATATGCATTTTAAAGCATTGGAAGATACGAAAGTAAATATAGATTCGGAGAGATCTCGTCTTCAAGCACAACTTAGAGATATGGAAAGAGAAACGTTACAATTACAAAAACAGCTCCATTTTAGTCAAGATGAATTGCAAAAATCTCATCAGAGCAATGCACAAGCACAAAGTGATGAAAAAGAATTGCAAGCTCGATTAACTAACGAAACAGAAGAAAGAGAACGTTTGCAGTTACAATTACATCAAGTGAAGAAACAGGTAAACCATAAATGTAATTCTAAATGTAATACTATGATATTCTTTATAATTATTTTTTGAACAGCTAATGGATGTCGATAATAGCTTGAAAGTAACAAGACAAGAACTTGGAAGATTGCGTTCACGTGCAGACGAAGAAAACGAGAGATGGAGAGTTAGAGAACAGGAATTAGTAGTCCGGCTCGAAGATAGTCGATGCCGTGAAAGAAAACTCGAAGACCAAAAGCATAACTTGGAAGTTTGCTTAACTGATGCTTCTCAACAAATTCAAGAACTCAAGGTAAAACAACAATAAAAAATTTATTCGTAAAAGCGAAATGAAAAATTTAATTCGATAAATTAAATAGGCACGTCTTGGGGGCTCTGAAGGGCGAGTCCGAGCTTTAGATGCCCAGTTATCGCAATTAGAAATGGCGAAGAAGGAAGTCGAACAAAAATTAAGTAGTGTTGGTTCTACTTTGCGACGGATTGCAGGTATTCAAATGGATGGTAGTGTAAATATACCCTTCAAATTAATGAGTCCGTCAAGAAGATGGAGTCCAGCAAGAGGTACATGTAATAATATATAATTATACATCAATACAATTAGTAATGTACAACTAATAAATTTCCTTTATAATGCAGCTCAAGATCACATCGATTCAACTAGAGATGTGATACTTGATGTCGATCCTGAGATTGTTAGAAAAGGCGTGCGATCTCTTATGCAACAAGTAGCTCAAATCGAACGTGAAAGGGTAATTAATAAAAGACTAATATTCATTACTGTAATTTGTAACTACTAATTCTACAATTATTCAAATTTTAGGATGATTATAAAACTGAATTGTGTAATCTGAAAAAACAATTAACAGAAACTCAAGAGATTCAAAATAGGTCAGATATGCAAATAAATACTTTATTAACGAATATACGAATTCTTCAGGATGAAAAAAATTCATTGGAAGTAAAACTTTCTCAAAAGCAGAGTGGCTATGAAATGCAGGTACATTTCGTCTATAATATTTTCATATTTTGTTTTGTTACATACAAGTATATTTTAGTTAAATGCTTTGCAACTAAAAACAGAAGAATGCGAGCAATTACGCGAAAAAGTGATAAATCTTGAATTAATGATTAGTAGTAATTCGGAAGAGAAAGCACAATCTGAGGTAAGAATATTCGACAATTTTTTGATTAAAATATTTCTGGTTTAATGTTATGCAATTAATAATTGTGCAGGAAAGAATGGACAAGTTGAAACAAGCTTTAAGCAAAATAGAAAATGAAAAACGTAATCTACAGGAGGAACTTAACAGAAGCGAATCTCGCGCCACGAAATTAGAATTACAAAGAATGTCATTAGAAGGTGACCTTCAGAGGTTGCAAATGATGTTTCAAGAAAAAGATACAAATATTCATGTGCGTTAATTGTGTAATTTCTAATATTATATTAAGATACAGTAAATATTATTCCTTATTAATTTTTTAGAAATTACAAGAACGAAATGATATGCAGAATCGGGCAATGTCAAGTTTAGAAGAACGTTGTGCTTCGTTAAAGTCTACGATAGAACAATTAAATCTTGCATTGGAAAAGGCATCTACTACGGAAAATGAATTAAAGAATGAAATTAATTCATTGCATCACAATATTATGGAATTAACAACTACTTTACAGACTTCTAATGAAAAGAATAAACAGGTATTAATGTAAAAGATCGTTTACAAGAAATCAACATAGTATCTAAATCATTATTTACTGTATTGTAGTTACAAAAACAACTTACAAATGCTGAAAACGAACGCAGAATTCTGTCTGAACGTGTTGACTCTATGCAACAATCTTTAAGCGATTTAAAACACACAAATCAAACGCTAACAGATCAAATTACTCGTTTACAAAATGAATTAGCAAATAATGAAGTACAACGTTGTGCCTTAGAATCTCAATTGAGAATAGTTGCTTATCCACAAGAAGAAAGTACAAATAAAGATGAAGAATTATTGCGGCAGCTACAAATAGCGCAGAGAGACAGAAGTGAAATGAGAGGGAAAGTGGAAGCTCTTAACGATAAGGTAAACATATTTGTAACAAGGACTAGGAAGAAGAGATATTAATTTTGTACTTTTTAGGTGAAATTATTAGAAACTGACAAACGTAATTTAGAACGGCAGTTATCGTTACTTAAATCGACTAACCGTAGCAAAAGTTATGAGCGTTCTGAAAAAGCACATGCGGAATTGTTAGGCACAAGTTTTGATATAGATCACTATGAACAAGAAAACAGAGAATTAAGATTGAAAGTTCGTAGATTAGAAACACAACTTGCAGAGAAGGAGGCTGAACTTATAAGAATGAAGTCCAGTTACAGCCACACACATTCGATATTTGATTTTAGTCGAGACAGAACTGGAGAAATCGAAAGACTTAGAGCAGCTCAATTGCAAGCTGAGAAATTATTGGAAGCGAGAGAACAAAGTCATCGCCAACAAGTTTTACGTTTAGAAAATCAGGTATTAAGCTTTACCCATGTTTATATAATTAACAATTATTATGAATAGTTATGTTTATAAATAAATGTATAAATAATAGATACAACTACTACGCGAGCAACTTAATCAAGAAATAAAACGTCGACAATTATACGTCTTACGAAGTTCAAGAGCTGGCAGGGAAATGCAACAATTACGACAAGCTTTAGGTGATTCTTTGAGAACTGTAGCACAAGATCCGTCATTAGACGCAGTATTATTAGAACATGAAGCTCGGAAATTGGATTCTACTTTAACAAGTACTACCAGTTTACCGCCATCATTAGCTTTACCTCCACCACCGTCTTACGATAGATCTTCCACACCAGCACAGCTCAAATAAGTTATAATGTTGTTTCAGACTGAATCAGATGTGGAAACTGCCAATGTATATTCGATGATACAAGACAAGTAGTATACAATAATTCTTCCGTATATGGGAACATGATTTGACATGTCT
Organism: Euglossa dilemma; assembly: GCA_002201625.1. Lineage (NCBI taxonomy): Eukaryota > Metazoa > Arthropoda > Insecta > Hymenoptera > Apidae > Euglossa > Euglossa dilemma. The sequence continues at coordinate 172,772 of NIJG01000049.1, read as the reverse complement.
TATGCTAGTCACAAGTACTTAAAATTTATTATCGTAGTTATTTGAAGACCAGTAATTAATATAACATTTTGATAATAGTACTTTAATATCTTTCAACTTTTACATACATTTTTTATACAAATTTGGAACTGATTATCTACAAACTTATTCCATATTTTAAATTGTAATGTACATTTATGACAGTACAATATTCTAGGTGCCTCCAAATTATTCTGATATCACAGAATAATTTTATTATTGAATATATTCATTCTTTTTTAATCATTTCTATACTATCATATATTAACAAAATTTTATAAGAATGAAAGTTTACAAAAATCTATTTCCAATCCGTCCATAGGTTACAATAACTTTAACATTTCCTTGTAATTTTTATGTATACGTTATTTGTTAATTTATTATAATATTATATTGTTATTTTAAGAATATATGTTTGGAATACCGAGCGTATGCTTAGGATTCGTATAATGGAAAGCACGTTTGAAGTAAGTTGTAATGGTAAGAATAATGCTATCTTTAGTCTCGTCTCGAGACCAAAGAGAATCACCAAACAAAAGCATTGTAGAGATATGCTTCTGATTGTTTGATAGATGAGTTATTGAAATCTAATACAGCATAGAATGTAGAGAATGGTATATTGTTATGAAAAAGTACCAAAAGTAACATGCATAGTTGGCAGATAATGGATTGTGTCTATTCTTTATTGATAAGAATATAGACAACTAATCCAGCCAAAATATTTAGCTGACTCAATTGAACCATCCTGTTTGTAGATTAGAGAAACTTAAAATATTTGTAAATTATTTATTGTATTTTCAGAAAAATTGAATATTATAACAAAATTTAACAATTAACAAATTTCCAATAGATCAATTGTTAAGAACGTTCTTTTACGAACGTTGTTTTTTTATTGATTGTAATCTATAATGTTTTTCTTGAAATTTATACTTTCACAAATACAAATTACCATTGTTCAAATTTAATGTAATTTCAACCATCATGTCAATATAAAAATTTGTACTTTTGGACTGATAAAGTATATTAAAAAAGAAGCTTATACAATACTAGTCATGGAAAATAATGTTGTACTTTTTAATATTATATATATTATTATTATTATTATATGATGTGTTAATTAATGTTCACTTTTGTAGAAATACATATAGTATACATATATACATATGTGTATATATATACATATCTAATAAATTATTGGGAAATTTATTGTAGTTTTTTTAAGTAACATTACTTGAACTATTTTAAATATTAAACGACAAGAGGAACAAATTATTGATAAGGACATCGATATCATAAATAAATATATAATAATAACATAAATAAAAGTATTATATAAAAAATGATTATAAATATCAAAAAATTAAAGTACATTTTAAATCATACATAAGTTTCACTTACGTGACTTTCAATTAATGTGGAAATTTATTCGTTAGCTTCATTCGCCAAATTATTACTTCAAAATTATGTAAAGAAATAACACAAAACTATAAAAAGTTTTTTTTAACTTTGATCGTAATTTGAATTTTACAACGCGCCAAAGATTTCATTTAAAAATACGCAACTATGACTGCGATTGGTTACAACTAAAAGGCTTTATTAATCTATTTTTCAATATTTATTATTATATTTTCAATTTATATATTATTGCAATTAGTATTTTTCATATATTATGTATTATAAAATAAAATTATGCATAATTCCATACTTATTACTTCATTAATTGAAAAGAAAGATAAATAATGTAATATAATTTAAAATTACATTTCTAGAGTTTTAGTAACACTTAGTAGCACATAGTTCGTGTACAAATACGATTGGTCTTCATTTTTACATCGCCTTCGTGTAAGAGGGATCTTACTTAACTTATTCACGTATAACTTACTTGTTACCAATCTTGCTAGTAGTAACTACATGTTTTAATGGACCAATGAACTCGTGGAAAATTTAAATTCAAACGAAAACGGAAGAAGTCGGTTTTTCAAATGGCGGTTATGTTATATGAAAGTTAGTCGTCGTGTATAAGTGAAGGGTAAATATTAATTGAAAAATTGACTAATAGCAGAATAATGTTATTGATTATCTGATAATTCAAAACGAATAATCAGTGAAAATGTCAGACAGTATAAAAGTTGCTATTAAAGTGAGACCTTTTATTAAACGTGAGAAGGAAGATAATTTAGCGATACAATGGGTAGTTCAAGAAAACTCCATTATTTCTACAGATCCAGAGATAAAGAAGCGTGGAGATGGGGGATTTGTCTTTGGTATGCAATAATTCGTTCTATATTTATTATTATTTATTTAAATTGCTATTTTACAGTTTGGTTTTTAATATACAACGAAATTCATTCATAGTTGTAGTATTTTCAATGCATTTTCAGATCATATATTTGACATGAATGCAACTAATTCAGATGTATTTAATACTGTTGTAAAACCGATTGTTAATGCTGCTGTAAATGGCTTTAATGGAACTGTGTTTGCCTATGGTCAAACAAGTTCTGGTAAAACATACACTATGATGGGAAGTGAAGAAGAACCAGGGATTATTCCACTTGCTGTACAACATATATTTGATGCCATTGCTAATACTATGGGACGTGAATTTTTATTAAGGTTGACATATGCTTTCATTAACACTAGAAATCTATATGACACTGATATAATCATGATAATCATCTTTATGAAAAGTTATTTAATTTTTAGGGTATCATATTTAGAAATTTATAATGAAAGAGTTAATGATCTTCTGAATAAAAGTGGAACTGATTTAAAAATAAAAGAAGATGGTAGTGGGCAGGTAATTTTGCAATGTAAAGAAGAAATTACAAATAGTCCTGAAAATGTATTATGTGTAATGAAGAAAGGTGATAAAAGAAGAAGAATAGGAGAAACTAATATGAATGAACGTAGTAGTAGGAGTCATACTATATTTAGAATTGTAAGTTTATATTATTATAGAATATGTTTAAATATAATACTTTAATGTAAATTTTCTGTTTAGACAATTGAAAGTAGAGAAACTGGCGGAGATTCAGATAGTAGTGCTATCCAAGTATCACAATTGAATTTAGTTGATCTTGCTGGTTCTGAGAGAGCACGACAAACAGGGGCTACAGGAGAAAGATTTAAAGAAGGAAGGCATATTAATCTGTCTTTATCCACACTAGGTTTAGTGATCATGCAGTTGAGTGAATTACAGGATGGTCAAAAACATGTTAATTTTCGTGACAGTAAATTAACAAGGTTGCTTCAGAATTCATTAGGTGGTAATGCTATGACAGCTATAATATGTGCTGTGACTCCTGCTGCTTTAGAGGAGACTCAGTGCACTTTATCGTTAGTATATTAATATTATTAAATTACGATTATGTATTTATATCTTTATTATTATACAATTTTTTTGACCAATTTTTAGTTTTGCGTCTCGCGCAAAAAGTGTGAAAAACAAACCACACATTAATGAAGTTATGTCTGATGCAGCACTTTTAAAACGTTATGCAAAACAGTTATCTAAACTTCAAGAAGAATTACAGGTTTTTAGCATAAATTTTTATGATAGTAAGCTTTTGATATTATGTAGTGCATTTGAAATTGAGATTGTGTCAATTTTTAATTTTAGAGAATAAAAAATGAAAATCGATCTGCAGAGGTTGAAGAAATGGAATGCAAATTGCAAGAAAAAGAACGTATTAATCAGTTGCTAGAAGAGCGCATAGAATTATTAAAAACTCGAATCGTTTCTGGAGATAATATTGGTCAAGAAGAATCATGCAAACGTAAATCTAAAAGGAGACAGACATGGGGGGGTGGTCTTGGGATATTTAATCAACATTTGTCAACATTTCAACCTAAAAGTGGCTTACCAACCATCAAAGAAGTATCATTTGAGAAACCACAAAGGAAAAGCATTATTCAATCTATGGATATAATGAATCAAAGTAAATTTTCCATATTTTAAAACAATTTTCCATAATACTTTTCTTAAATAAATTATATATTATTTTTTACTTTATTTATTGTAGCATTTCAAACAGCTTTTGCCGATTTTGAATTAGAGCTATTTGAAAGTGAAAGATATCGTGAATCTAGAGACAATATAAGTGACAGTGATGAAGAATCATTTATAGCAAAACATAAAAATCGGGTTACATTTAGAGATGATGTGTTTGTTGTCAAGTCTAGAAATAATAGTCCTGATGTAACACCAGAAAAATGTAATATGTTTACCCAAACTATAGAGTAAGTAGTAAACATTAACAAGTTATAAAATCTTATAATATAATTTTAATACATATTTTAAAATTGTAACAGTTACCAGGCTTCTCCTTCTACACCAAAACATGTTTTACGACGGTGTATTACGGATTTAACAAGAGAATTTGTGCAACTTCGTGAATTTACAACTCTAGAAAAACAATTGATATGTCAAGAAAATCATTGTCATGCACAGGTAAACATGATTAATGATACACATAGTGATTCATTTGTTTTATATGTATGTAATTTTAAATTTTACGTTTTAAGGAAGAAGAGGAATATTCTCTACAAACGGATTTAAAACAAACTGAACAAATTGAATCAACTCAAAAATATTACAAAGCAGAATATATTCCAGAAGTCAAAGAACAACTTGCAAATCTGAATCTTGCACGAGAAAAAAATTTCGATCATATAATTACTGAATTATGTATTAAATTAAATGAAATTCAGAAACAAAATATTTCTGAAAAAGAATTACATCTCAAAACAACGAAACAATTTTCAGAATTAGAAAAAAAAATTGAAAATATTACTTCTGAAAGAAATGAATATGAGTATATGAATTGTGAATTACGTGCAGAGTTAAAGAAAAGGACAGCTGAATTGGAATTAAAAATAATGTCCGAGGAGAATATAAAACAAGAAGAAATGAAGAAAGTGTCGGAAATAGAAAAACAAATTGAGACTACTATTTCAGAAAAAAATGAATTTGAGCGCACCAATGTTGAATTAACAAAAAAGCTTATGGAATTGCAAAAGCAAATCGAATACGTAACTTCCGAAAGAAATGAATTTGAACATATGCGTCGAGAATTACATATGGAATTGAATAAAAAATCTATAGAATTAGAAAGATTGAAGAATAAATCAGAAAGTGAAAATATTGAATTAGTAAATAACAAAATAATGGAATTGGAGACAAAAATTGAAAATATTACACACGAGAAAGATAAGTTTAAACAGATGAACGATAATTTACGCGTCGAATTAAATTGCATATCGTCAGAATTTGTATCTAAAATTACTTCAGAGCAAACAGAAAAACAAAAAGCAATCGAAAAAGTGTCTGAATTGGAAAAATATGTAGAAGAAATTATTTCAAATAAAAATGAACTTGAACATGACAATATAGAAATGAAATCAAAATTAGATAACAAAATTATAGATTTGGAATCAAAAATTGAATCTGAACAAATTTTAAACCAAAAGGTTTTAGACTTCGAAAAACAAATTGAAAATATCATTTCTGAAAAAAACGAAATTGAACGTATGAACATTGAATTGAACAAGAATGTTTTAGAATTAAAATCCATGATGTTGTCGCAACAAACTGTACACCAAGAGGCAAATGAGAAGATTTCCGAATTGGAAGAAAAATTGGAAAATGCAGTATCAGAAAAAAATGAATTCCAACGGGTTAATATCGATCTACATACTACCTTAAATAAAAAATGTTCTGAATTAAAGGAAGAAGTAATATCTAAGGAAACCGAAATTTTAAAAGCATTAGAAAAAATTTCCGAATTTGAAAAACAAATCATGAATATAACGTCTGAAAAGGAAGAGCTTGAACGCATTAATAATGAATTATATATCGAAATGGAACAAAAAGTTTCTGAACAGGAGGGTAAGATACTAACAGCACAACATGAAAATCAAAAAACAGTAGACAACATTCTTGACTTGCAAACACAAATTGAAAGCATAACATCGGAGAAAGATAAATATGAGCATATTAATATTGAATTACGTTCTCAGTTAAATGCAAAGATTTCTGAATTCGAAGAAAAATTGGAAAATGCAGTATCAGAAAAAAATGAATTCCAACGGGTTAATACCGATCTACATACTACATTAAATCAAAAATGTTCTGAATTAGAGGGAGAAGTAATGTCTAAGGAAACCGAAATTTTAAAGGCATTAGAAAAGATTTCCGAATTTGAAAAACAAATCAAAAATATAACATCTGAAAAGGAAGAGCTTGAACGCGTTAATAATGAATTGCATATCGAAATGGAACAAAAAGCTTCTGAACAGAAGGAAAAGATAATAGCAGTACAAAATGAAAATCAAAGAATAATAAGCAAGATTTTTGATTTAGAAACACAAATTGAAAGCATAACATCGGAGAAAGATAATTACGAGCGTATTATTATTGAATTACGTTCTCAGTTAAATGCAAAGATTTCTGATTTGGATTCACATATAATATCAAATGAAACTGATAATCGTAACATAATGGAGAAAATTTCTCAACTTGAAAGTCAAGTTACAAGTTTGACGTTTGAAAAGGATGAGCTTAAACATATCAATCATGAATTACGTGCTGAATTAAAGGCTAAAGTAACAGAACAAATTGAATATCAAAATACAACAGAAAAAATTTGTGAACTTAAAGAACAGATTGCAAATACGATATCTGAAAAGAACGAATTATGTTATATTAATAAAGAACTGTATGCCAAACTGATTGAAAAAACTTCAGCATTAAAGACAAAGATACAATCGGAAGAAATTGGAAATCAGAAAATACTGGAAATGATTGTTGAATTAGAAGTAGAAGTTGAAAATATTACATTTACAAAAGATGAGTTTGAATGCATTATTACTGATTTACGTATCGAATTAGACAAAAGAAATAGTATATTAGAATCAGAACGAATCGAAAATCAAAAATTAATAACGAAGGTCTTCGACTTAAATAAACAAATTGAATACGTTATATCGGAACGAAATAAATTTGAACACCTTAATAATCAACTAAATATTGAACTCGAAGAAAAGACTTCTGAATTGGAATCAAAAATCATGGCAGAGCAAACTGCATATTTAGAAGCAATGAAAAAAATATCTGAACTTGAAGAAAGAATTGACTATACTACTTCAAAAAATAATAAACTTGAAAACATTGCTGACGATGGATTACTAGATATAAAGAATTCAGAATTAAAATTAAAAAGCGAATGTGATTGTGTCAACAAAAATAATAGTAATCAAAAAAATTACATAGAGGATTTACAGAATATTGTGACAAATCTTCAAACAGAAAATCAAGATTTGAAAGATCAGTTGAGAAATTATTCTATTCTATCTTCCTCGGAAATGGACAAAACCAATGCAGATACTTCACATTTAATTTTGAACATGGAAACGGAAAAGTGTCAGTTAGAAAAAAATCTTCAATTAAAGAATCAAGAATTAGAAGATATAAGAAATGACGTGCGAAGTCTTACAACAGATATAAAGAAACTGGAGGAAACTATTTATTTGTTAACAACTGAAAATACAGAAATGGCCACAAAATTAACAATAGAACAAGAAAATGCAAAACGGACGGAACTTTATCTTCAGAAAACGATTGAGGAACTTTATGCACGTATTTCTGAAGTTACAAATGAAAAAATTACTTTAGATACTGATTTGGCAACTTTGAATGATCAATTGAATTCTATGCGTTCTAAAATGTCACAAATGCATAATGAAGAACAATTTCTTGGATCATATGAAAGTAAGATTGATAAATTAACAACAGAAAACATCAAATTATCTACTTCTATTACAGAGAAGAATAAAGAGCTTGAAAATATCAAAGAAAGCAAGTCACTTTTATACGATCATGATTGTATTTATAAAGAAAAATTAGCTACTATTAGAGAAAAGAATAACAATTTACTATTGGAAAATAGCGAACTTTCTACAGACCTAATAGACAAAATAGAAGAAAACGATGCATTGAAGGAACAATGTAATATACTAAACAGTAAAATAAAGCTACTAACGAACGGAAATGGAAATGTTGCAGAAGTTGCTGAATTGAAGGCAAAAGTAACAATATTATCTGATGAAAATGCAAAACTCTCTAGTAACCTGCTTGGAACTACAGACAATTTTGATTCTTCTCAAAATGAAAAATCATGTAACAATTCTTTGAATTTATCAACAATATTTAATAGTAGTACAGATGTTAATGAAATAGAACAAAAAATACCACAAGGAGAAACTTGTGAAACACTAACAAATAAAGTGATAACACTACAGAACGAGATTGACCACCTCGTTCGTCTAAACAAAAAGCTTAGTGACTTAAAATTAACTCCTTGCAGTCAGTGCATACATTTAAGAAATTTGAATGAAAGTCATAGAGCTCTTAAGTTTGAAACAAAAGTTTTAAATCAAAAGTTGGAAGATTTACAAAGAAAATTTGATCGCAAATGCGCAGATACTGAAATTTTGAAGAATAAAATAAGCCAAGAGTTAAATTCTACTGAACATGATGAATCTTTAAATGTTACTGTTGTGGATGAAATGAATGTAAGTTTTGTTGAAGCAAGAATTGAAACTTTGAACAATGAGTTACAGACTTTAAAAATTAATCATGATAAATTATTAGTTCTATACGAAGATAAATGTGATGAGTTGAAACAACTTGAAAGTGGTGTGATTATAAACACAACCAAATCTGATGATACTACATCAAGGAAAAGTTTGGACAAAACTGAAAATAGAACACAACAGATTCAAAATTGTATTGACCATTTGAAAAATGATATGGATAAAATGAAAGAAAGCAACAAGAACTTTACTGCTATTCTTAATGAAGTTAAAACTGAGAAAGCGAATCTGTTAGATGAAATTAACAGTTTAAAAGATATTAACGAAGAATTAAAACAAAAAATATTAAATAATGAAAGCATAGCAGTAAAGAAAATACAAATCCTTGAAGATGAATTGACCAATATGAGTGGCGAAATTGAACAGTTTTCCATACAGGAAAAAGAATTGGAAACTCGGAGACTAATGTTAGAAGTAGAATTAGAGAGTTTAAGAGTTGAAGAACAAAATAAAAATGTCTTGATTAATCAATTAAATGAACGTGTTATTTCTCTGAAAAATGAGTTAGATTTAGTTACAGGTCAGAAGAATGAGCTAATTAATTCAAGCACAATTGAATGCAAAGAAAAAGAGTTACAATGCCTAAAGAAACAATGTGAGGAACTAGAGAAGGAAAAAATTCAATGTGAGAAACTAGTACAACATAATATATTAAAGATTAAAGACCTAGAAGCATGTATAAATGGTCTTCAAAGAAGTCTATCAAATCAAGAATATTTTTATAAAGAAGTCCAAGAGAAAAATGTTTGTTTGGAAAAACTTTTGCAAGAAAAGGAGCAAGAAAAAACTATACTTGTAGAAAAATTACAAACAGTTGAAACTGAAATAATTAATTTTAAGAATAATTTCGAACTGGAACAGCAACATCAGCAACATATCAAAGAGTATGAAAACAACATGCAAAAATTAAATGATACCTTAAATAAATATATTAATGAAAATTCAAATTTAACCCAAGAGCTTGCTACCCTACGAAATATCGAAGAACAATTTAATGAAATAATGACAGAAAAGGAACGTGTATTTGACCAACAAAAAATGTTAGTTTGTGATAATGAAAAGCTAAATGAAGAATTGTATGACATCAGAAAATGTATGATCAAAGAGCTTAAGTCACTTAAATGTAATATAGATATGTCTGATTTTTCAAGTAAGTCTGTAAACGAAATCTTTAAAGTCTTGCTACAGACACTTGTATCTAAAGAAGAAGAAGTAATTAAATCCATGCAGAAAGCATATGAAAAGAAACGACAAAAAGTGGAAGAAGAAAAACAACAATGCATAGATACAGAGAAGCGTGCTGTTACATGGATGAAAGAACTAGAAGCAGAAATTGAGAAACTCCAAACAGAGTTATCGGAACAAGAACGTGCTCATAAGGATTATCAATATAAAATATCTCAATTAGAGCATCTTCTTAATGAAAGTACTCACGAAAATGAAATGTTTAAAGAAAAAATTCAAGTATTAGAAACAGATTTTAACAATTTACAAAATGAATTTGAAAAACAATGCAAGGTTGATAGTCAACAAGAAGAGGCAATTTTTATTGCTCAAAAAAGAGAAAAAGAAGTACAGGAAATATTTAAAGGTAAAGAAGTAGAATTACAGTTAAAACTTAAATCTGAGAGTGAAATGTATGAACAAAAAATAAACAATCTCACACAAACCATAGAGTCTTATAAGTCAAAAAATTTGATATTAACTAACACTATTAATGAACTTGAAGCAAATGAAAAACAATTAAAATGTATTATTGAAGCGAATTCGATTGACATAAAAAGAAACAATAAAAACGTAGAAAAAATAAATATAGAACTTGAACAACTTAAGCAATCTTATAATGAAGCGACTCAAGAAATGGAGCAAAAGAATTTGCGCATTGAAGAAATCACGGCAATTTTAAAAGATAAATGCGATATGTTATCTGAATATACAATAAAACTTAAAACAATTGTTCCTGATTACGAAATGTTGAAAGAACATGTTAATGATCAAAAATTAGTCATAGAAAGATATAAAGAAGAAATTGAAATACTGAAAAAGGATAGAGAAAACCAATTGGAAATTATTAAGGAAAAGTTAAATTCGGAAGAAATAAAAAATGCTACACTAAGTAAACAGTTGAGCGAATTGAATAACAAAAATATCGTTTTAATAGAAGAATTAAATAGCCTGAAAGAAAAATATGAAGAACTACAGGAAGGAAATGCAAAACTAGAGAGGAAAATTAGAAACAGTACCAGCAAAATTAAAGCAGAAGCTGAAATCGAGGAACTAAAAGAATTGAATAAACGATTGCAAAATAATTTGGAAGGTGCATCTAATCGTGTAATGGAATTTCAAGAGATTAAAAATAGAGCTTTGAAAGATTTGGTTGATATACAAGGTAAATACGAATTCATACTGCAAGAAAATAATGAACTAAGAAAATCAATTTCGTTATACAAGTCGAAATTCTCAAATTCAAGTTCATGGATAGACGAAGCTAAATACGATGTACTTGTTTTAGAAAAGAATAAGATAGCGTTAGAATTGGAAGATAAAAAGCTAATGCTAAATCAAAAGGATAAAGAAATTAAAGAATATGTTAGTCAGATACAACAATTAACCAATAAAAATAAAGAGCTGGATGAAGAATTAGAAGAATATACAGCGGTAATTAGGGAACGAGATACTGAAATCTCAAAACTAGAAGATAAGTTGTATTCTCATTCATCAGAAAATCTACTTATTAAAGAAGCAGAAGGGAAATTAAAAAGGCTTAATGAAGAAAATGAAAAACTTCGTGATCAGGTTGAAGCACTCAAAATGAGATTACAAATGAATGTAGAAGAAGATATTAAATTGCAAAATGAAAACATTATACGAGCATTGCAGAAGGAAAATTTAGAATTACAAACGAAGCTAACCATTTATAAGAAACAGATAGATGGTAATTGTCTTAAAAAAATCGACCAGCTAAAAAGTTTGGATAAAACATCTGAGAATGATTTAGAAGCCACGAGTAAGCGTGTTAAAGAACTCGAGGGAGAAAAGAATGGAATAGTAAAAGAATTAGAAGCACACAAATTGTTACTGAACCAGAAGGATAAGGAACTTAAGGGGTATACAAATAAAATACGAGATTTAACAATAAAAAACAAAGAGCTTGGTAATGAGTTGGAACAATACGCAACAACCATCCGCAGTCGCGACGCTGAAATTTCAAAATTAGAAACTAATTCCAATCTATGTTCAAGAGCAAACAAATCAGATAATAATATGAAACAAGTAGAGTCTTTGAAAATGGAAAATGAAAAACTTAAAAATGAAATTAGAGAGCTCCAAATGATATCAAGAAACGAAATACACAGTGAAAAAGATATAGTTAAAGATAGTAGAAGAAGACAATATAAAAATTTAAGATCTGATAGAGACATTAATGAATATGAGAGTAAGTGTAATGAATTGGAGAAAAAGATTCACGAATTAGAATTGCTGTTAGTTTCGAAAAATGGAAAAATTGCAACATTAGAAATACAAATTCAAAGTGAAAATTTTCCATACCAAAGAAAATGCAAAGAATTAGAAGAGGTTGTACTCGCGTTTCGTAACAAGGTATGTTGTAAGATATACAAATAATAAAAAACTTATATTTCTAAATATATAAATATTTAATTTTATATACAGAATGCAGAATTGAGTAATGAAGTAAGGAAGCTGCGAAAAACCGTGAATGATAATACACGGGAATGTGATGTCTATAAGCGATGTTATGTAAATAGAAAAGATCAAGCTTGTCAAACAATACCCAACAATACAGTGCGTTTCTGCAGTACTAATAGTGGAGTTGTTGAGGTAAGCAAGGATATAAATTAATTTTAATTTTTAACGAATTTACATTACTCATACTTGTAATTGTAATGTTTAAGCAGGATCATGTGAAAATTCAAAAATTAGAAAAGGAGAAAATGCTATTGAAGGATTTATGTCGTTCCCGATCTCAACAAATAAAGGAGTTACAGGATAGAGTAAAAGAAATGGAAGACGCACAAAATTCGCTTACTTTAAGGACGAATGAAGTATTACAAGATAGATCTAACCACCAGGATAACAATGCCACAAAATTCAATAGGCATTTGGACGTTGGAAAAAATTTAAAACCATAAAATAACATCAAATACGTTATCATTAATTATACATTTCTTTAAATGCATACAATGCTGTTGCGATGAACGCGTATTTTTCCTAATGATACTATAAAGTATTACTTCATAATTTCTGTATCATATGTTTATATATTTATTATAAAGACTGTGAATAATCGCAATTGAATTGATAACAATTTGTAATT